>MVJL01009407.1:0-22506 GCA_002156465.1 Macrocentrus cingulum | reverse complement strand
TTTTTTTTTTTTTTTTTTTTTTTTTTTATTATTATTATGTTTATGTCGAAATTTATGTTATGCATGTTAAATAATTTCTCCGTTATTTAAAACATAAATAATTGATAAAAAATATTTTAAATGAAAGCACAAACGTAAATATACATATATATATTTTTTTGACTCTATTACAAACGTTCATATCTGAAGAAAATGAAGAAAAAAAATGTGAAACTGAATATTTAACAGCCAATTATCAAATATCTTACGTAATGTTGATTATTATTAAATGTAACAGAGATAATTAGCGTAATACTTTTTTGATCATGTCTAAAAGATTGAAAAAGTAAGAAAAAAAAGGATACTTGTATTTTTTTCAACAGTAGAAAAATGAATCTCAATGGAATAAAAGCCAATTAATATCCTTCTAAAGCAAAGAAAGGAAAAAAAAAACATTTCAAATGGTGTACTCCCATGACCAATTCCAGTCTTCAATATTTTAATACGTGTCTAGGACTTTGGCTAACGGTGTGTAAGCATGGAGAAAAAAAAATTAATTCAATCAACGCGTGGGTAATCTCTTTATTGAATCAGATTATAACAATTGTGGCTTAGATTGATTTAGCAATGAAAATAATATATTATATCTCAAGTGTGCGATCACGACCCACTTGTCACGATGTCAACCGGTGGAATGCCGTGAAGTATTTGAAATTTCTTGGTCTAGTGTAGCGTATACAATCAAACAGTGTGTGGTACTTCGGATGAAATTGAGAGAAAACCGGTTAAACCTGTCGGCGTCTTTGGCTACTCGTTAACAACGATTATCAGAGAGGTCTCACGCGAATCGATCATATGTATCCCGAGGAAGCTCATCCGCAAAGAGATCTATTAATTTATCAAACACATAAGCTTACATTTATAAAATATATCCGTAGTATAAAATAACAGACAAAAAGGAAAACTTACTTTAACAAATAAATCACACACAAACAATGATCATATATGCAATTTATTAAATATCAATGACGATTGAACTGAGATATAACTGATGATTGGAGGCCGTCGAAAGTAAAATTGGGTTATACCAGCGCGCGTAATCCCACACACGTTGATGCTCACAAGAATGTCATTTCTTTTTGCACACAATTAATTCTCCATTTCATAAGTCAATTAAATAAATCAAATGCACTCATCTAACACTGTTTAATTTAATTAATATTCAAGTTAATAATTGATTATTTGTTACAGAAGAAATTGTATTTATAGATTATATATAGTAATTGAAAAATATTCAACTAGTTCGGGAAAACGATAAACGGTCAGACGACTCGAAAGTGAGACCTCGATCACGTTTCAACTCTCCCAGGGTTAGGGGCTTGGCCTAAAACCAAGCACACGACACTATAAACCATGCACTGCTATATCAACTTTACCCTTTCAACGCGCGCGCCAAACACTGCAGTGATTTATATGTCAACGTTGTCGTGTGGCACTAGCAGGTCCACGGGAATAAATTGTGATAAATAATCCGAATTAAAAAATAAATAAAGAGGAAAATGAGGCCTTCAGCAAGTGATGCTGGAAAAAGTCCCGGACATTCGAAGAAGTCTCTTATTGAAACGAAAAATCTGTGTAATGACGAGTGTAAAAACGATTCCCCGGATTTCTCGGGCAATTTGCGATTAATGAAGTCAACAAAAAAAAAAGTGCACTCACGTGAATGATGCGCACACACGCGGGGTAGAGAGGAGGAAAGTCGCGATTGGTCAAGCCCCGCAATTGGACATTCGATCGGCCAAGGTAAGAAAGCTCTACGGAGGTAGAAGTTGCCGGCCGGCGTTCAGTTCTCTTCAACGCTTTGAGCTACACGCTCAACATTTGCCAACGACCCAACGTGTCGTGGATATATTGCGTATCAATACCTCGACTACTGTTTTTTTTTTTTTCACTTCTTCTTCTTCCTCCTCCTCGCTGTCATAAATCACTCGCACCGCTGACCCAGTAGCGAGTATTCACCTGTCGACAATATCAGGAACCATGCACGAGACGCGAATTGACTTTTAAAATCCGCTTGTTCCCAAGTGTTACCTATACAACAGACGAAGAAAAAAACAACAACAATCACTATGCTGGACATAATTGTTCAACTGTTCTGCAGCAGCACGTGGCTTGGACACATCAAGGTCAGTTGAAAATTTTTTTTTTATTCAACTAGTTGCGAGATGAAACCAATCCGGTTTTTGATTGTGCCTCTGTATATACTTTTTGGCTAGTCAACGATAGTGAAATTAACTTTACAATATCCTCATACATACTTTCAATGATTTTCTAAAAAAACTTGTCGATAATTATAAATTCATTTCACGTAAAAAAAAAAAAACGATTTTTTTCGGATTTTTTTTTTTAGCAAATTCCAGTGTCAAATTGGAGAGGGTTGTCAGGTGGCTGTCGTCATGCATACGTAATGCTTTTTAGCTATAATATAGGCCAAGTGCATTTGGGGCCACGAGAGTTGCTTCTTCCTCGCGTAAAGGTCCCCGTTTTTTATGTGCAATTTCAACGTAAAGCTGAACTTGTCTTGAGCCTATCAATTTCTCTGCGCGCGTCTGTGAAGTCGTAAAAATCAGGGGAAATTGCCAGAGAGCGTAAGATAAAAAGGAAGAAAGAAAGAAAAAAAAACTTGGAAAAATGTATATATACGTATATAGGAATGTTTGATGGGCATATCGTGCGTGTGAGAAAGAATCATTGGACATGTATTGGATGGCTGTATATATAGATGAAGTGAAAAAGACTGTGGGGCCACGCTGTCTCGCCCGACGACGCTGGATATATACTTTCTGGCTCGTGCTCTTCTGCGCCTTCCAACCAGTAATCATTGCCTCGCGTTTTTTTCTCTCTTATTCTTTCGCTTTTCCTCTTCTTTCACAAGATATATAACGTCGCACCACTTGGATATTTTTTTTTCTTGTGTTTTTTATTGCGACCACCCGTCTGGATAAGCACGACACGACTATCACTTGATTAGATCCAACGATTAATTCACTAGTTCCTCCAACCATTAATCTTAATTAGCGGTTAATTAGCATGATTGCTGATGCATGTGATTATATAGAGACACATAGAGGAAATACTTTTACCGGTGGGATATATATTTTATTATTACTGTGATTAGCGTGTGCTTGAAGAATATATTGGTGGGATTAGCACTGTGTGGCAGAAAACACGCGCGTCCAACTTGTTCAGGTGTAAATTATGAGTGTTTCTCTCGCGCGCATTACTCAATGGACATATATACTGAATATTTTAGTGAAAGTGGTCCATATGATTTTTTTTCGAGTGTGGGAACGCGCGAGAGACGGTCGTGCCAATTACCTGCTCATATATATACAGCTCGTCGATCTTGATTTTCCGCGGGCCTGCATCGCTCTCAGTGCGTATACGAGGCGGCAAAGCACAAAGACCAATCGCTCCTCATATATATACATATATCAAAGGGTAAGGCTTGGGAACTCGACGAGAGGAGATCGACGCCCGCAGCGTCGTCTACCGTTACCACGTGCTCGCCACTCATCATGTGCGCGCCGATTCAATGGACTTGTTTCCATCTTCTTGCTATGCGTGGCACAATTCCTCAGTCAAATCTAAATTTTTTTTTACCCGCTACTGCGATGCCATTGTCCTCGTATCGCGGTAGTTGGAGAAAAAAAAAAGAAAAGAATTCCACATAGGTTTCTGCTCTTGAAAAAAAAATTTTTTGTTAAATTCATCATCATTTTTGTACGCTAATAATATATATACAATGACTTATACAGTGTATATATGAGGATGATACGGGCGCAAGGTGAAACGCCACGTAAAGTCACTGAAGACTTTCTCGTGTAGCTGGCCGTTTAGGTAGTCGATTTCGCATCGCGCGCGGTAGCTCGTCGACATCGGTCCTAGAGGAAACTCGTTTTATACACGATACCGTGAAAGTACTGGGTGGCAAGGCCATCGGAAAACCCTGTCGATTGTATGCAAATTAAAAAACAATCATGCAAAACTCAAAAATTAATATACTTATAATATAATAACAAAAAATTTCTCTTCAAATGATTTAACTATAGATATATAATCTGTAATTGTTCGCAGATGCGGCGAGTGATGGCAGGAAGACTGATGATGATTCTGGTATTTTTAAGCCACCAAAGTTTCTCTCAACCCTTTGAGCACAATGCCGGTGAGTTGTTGCTCCTATATAAATTAAGAACACACACAATAAAAAAGACGAAAAAACTGAAACAATACTGCTCATCTGTTGCGGGAAACAATGAAAATAAAGGAGGGGGGAAAAAGCACTAAGAGTCTACTGGATGAGAGTAGTAGACGTGCGCGCGTTCGTACACATGCCGGGTCAGTAGGTCACACTCCACTTGGTGCTAAGAGCCCTGGCGCTCGTCGCACGTTCCCAGACTGTTACTAAATACCTACATGTCGCGGGTCGCGTGTGCCAATGAATAAAACCCCATGAGGTTTCCCATGGCACTATCTCACTGATGGCCCTTCTCAACTGTTGTCGCAGGTGGTGGCAGCAGCGAGACCAACAGATCGAGAATCTTCTCGCCGAGGATGGACTACGACGAGTGGACACCGCTGGGCCGTGGCGACCCGCTCAAAAACGATCCGACCTTTGACTACGTGCCGCCGGTGCTCGATCGAGTGCAGTACTGGCTGGACACGCAATCCAGCACGGAGGCATCCTCAAAGCGTGACATCCTCGTGCTTGGCGTCACGGCAAAGAAGACTAGCCCAAAAATCCCCGAGCACTTTCTCAAATTCATGGACGGACCAAAGTACACGTCGTCGCGTCAGGACGAGGCTTCCGGGGGCTTTCGCGGTGACTTTATCGGCAGCACGGGGGCCGAGCCACCTAAAATCATACGCAACACAAAGTTCCGACCGAGCGGCGCGGCGCTGGACATTCGAAATCCAAACAGAATCCCATCGCTGTCGGCCAGCTACTACCCAAGTCCGTTTTACAGCGAGAAATCCAAGCCCTACACGGTTATGATGCCTCCGCCGATAATTCAACGACCGGAAATGAGTCATCAGCAGTTTGGTATGCAGACCGAGGAGACTCCAACGGGCTCACTGCACCTGGAGTCCATCGGCGTTCACTCGAGCCCGGTTACAGCACGACCCCTGTACTCTCAACCGGTCTCCAGGCCCATCGATCAGACCACCACGTCCTCCATTACCTTTGACAAGTCAAATTTGGTCTACCAGTCGAGCCAGACCTTTGACCCCTGGTCGACGGATCAATCCAACAGCCCGGCGGCCATTATTTGGACGGGAAATGATGACAAAATCAAGGATCACTTTGACGAGGATCATCATGCAGCTGGCTCGGCCAATCACGAGGTAGTTATCGGTCAGAATGCCAATATAATTGTTGAAGAAGACAGTCAGGAGCGGGAGCAGGTTGTGTTGGGGAAAAAGGAGCCAAATTACCTCGGCGACGAGGTGGAGAGAATGGGCGAAAAGATGCACATTGTCTTGGCGAACATGTCGGCCGAGAGCGAGGCCGCAAAGAAGGTTACTGTGGCCGTGGTTATGCCGACAAATTATGTAGATGCGCTAAATAACTCGCAGAGAACAGAGGAAACAATTAAAACGCCCTCTACGAGGCTCTATCCGACTGCCTCGACGTTTGTACCGCCCTGGAGACAGCCCACGCGCTTCCCTCCACCGCTGCGGGTGTTTTCCCGCCGTCCCGCGATGCCCGTGAGCATGCACAGGCCCCTGCAGAAGCCACACGCTCCGGGTATGATGATGATGCACGCTCCAATTTCCTCCACGGACCCCATGGGTCTGCATCGCACTCCTCTGCCCAGTATGCCGGTTCACCAGACTCCTCCCATTGGTCCCAAGCATCCCGGCATGCATTTGGACAGTGCGCGACCTGCAACAGTTGTGGCAAACTTGAGTAAGGCCGAGAAATCACCGCTGGCAGTTGCTCTAAACTCGGAGGAAGTTGAAACAATGGTTACCAGTGTTATGAGCACTCCGCTGATGATCTCGACGACCTCCGAGGCACCCACTGTTACCTCCACCGGTGGATTTACCACCGATCCCATTTTTTCACACTACAAACAACCCGCAAAACCCATCCACGGACCGATGTATCTGATTATTCAAGGCCATTCGAAAGTAAAGACTTACAAGCCGAGTGTGAATAAGCACGGTGTGCCCGTTGAGAGGAATTCAATTATTGACGTGACTACCAGTCGACCTATCTCAAAGTTTGAGCAGTTTGTCAATGACAACACGAGGGTGGCATCCACGACGAGAAGTGTCGCGCAGAACGAGGTGAAAGCCAAGGAGAAACGAGTAGAACAGGACAGTCTTTTGAGTCTGGTTGAGAGTGGCTTCGGTGCATTTGCTGCATCGCCGTCATTATCGACCTTTGAGTGATCAGGTTTTAATCATTTATCGATGCCAGATGATGCTGGGTCAAGTTAAATATATACTGAGAAAATAAGAGTATTGCTGAAGAATTTCCGGTTTTTTTATGTCTTCAAAATTTTAGTGAGTATTTTTTTTTTTTAAGTTAATATAGACGGCAATATTATGGTGGCTCAAAAAAAACTGACTATTTTCGTTTTTTAGATCTTGTATCGAGAAAACATGGTTTATCATATTTTAAGAACCTTGGTTGCTTACGAATTTTGAAATTTCTAAAAAAAAAAAAAGTTAACAAGTGACTGTAGAATTTTTTTTTTTTTTACATGTAATATAATACCTCACAAAATATAACGAAAATCAACACACGCAATGTTTCAATGTTGATAGTCACAAAAGTTAGTGAGAAAAAAAAAAAACAAAAATTGTTTACAATCATATTTTGCAGATTTAAAAATTCTTGAGCGACCTTAAAAAAATGCTATAGTGTCGGTTAAATTTTTTTTTGAAGACTCTTGAAATATGTTAAATTATGATTTTTTAATACAAGATGAAAAAAAAACAAAAAACAAAAAATAGTCGATTTTTTTGAGCCACCCTAGGCAATATGTTTCTTCTCATCAGTGTAATGTACAAGTATCCGAGAGAGGCTGCAGGAGAACATGTATATTTAAGTGCGATGATGATTTAATATAAGTGTCTTCAGTGCCAGTAAATATTTTTTATATATAGCTATCTTTCTATAAAGATGTTTAAGATTTAATTCAAGAAAATTTTCTATTTATCGTTATAAAATCATATATTACTTTTAAAGAGCGCTGGAGAGTATTTATTATTTATTTATATATATATTGAATGAATTAAGAGTCGTTTTTAAAATGCGACGTTAAAACCGATAAAATCCTGTAATTATTGTTAAAAATTATATAGTCAAGTTACCAAACATTACATACGTTAATTCAACACACATATATTTATATATAAATAGATAAATTTATATTTTGCAGTTGTATAAGTTTTATAAGTTATTCTGTGCCGTATATATTATATATAGAGTTTTATCCGCGTGCACTTAAACTCTGACCGTTATTACTTGTTAGTGTTTAATGATTTATTTATTTATTTGCTCACGTTATTTATCAATAAAATTTGACTTTGTCTTTATAATAAGCGAGTTATATACGCTCAAGGTCCCACACGATAAATTTAGTTAATAGAAAAAAAAATTTTCTATATATTTCTTCATGTGCGATGGCTGAATGCCGGTTAGAGGCGTGACTTGAGAAACTTTCCCAACGCGAAAGTACCGTCCGGTCAATTGGATGTTGATGACAACTATTCGGCACGCAGCCTGACATATTGTTGTCACCTGCTGCATGCTGATAAGTTGAAGAAAATTTTCACCACAGTCTGACCCTGTAAACCCGTACTTAAACTCAAATCCTATTGCATTATTAATATTGGATACAAATATTGTAATGAGGCTATAAAAATCTTTTTTATTTATAATACTAGTGTCAGTCACAACACTCTCTGTAGCGTGTGATGAATCTGGAACGTGGTTGGCACGTCTACGGGAAATGCAGTCCTCATTGAACCACAGAAGAAACTAGAACGACTGAAAAACTAACCTAATATTGTGTGTGTGTCGTCATCCCCCACTCGTTTAAAGTAACATAACCGGAGTGTCTCATAGGTTACCTGGAACGAATCCGAGTTCCTTTTGCTTCCGTCTCTTAAACACAGAAAATCATTCCTGGTAAAATACACTTGGGTCCAGCACGTTCAACTACACTTCCTGGCCATTCCAACACATTTTTCTCACACACTTGAAATACCGTTTATTTAAAAAACATCATTCAGCGCATCGTTTATAGTCTGCAGTCACTGAGGATTTACCTCTTATAAATTTACAGCAAACATCTATTTGTTTCAGTATGTTCAGTACAGTTGACACAACATTGCGATAATTTTATCATTCATTAACGTGATGTCCAATCTTTCATATAACGAAAGCGAATAGTTGTCGCTCGTATTTCCTCTTGACAATCTCAATGGTAAACACAATGTGTGCAGGATATTACAAGTATGCGCGATAAGAATGCCAATGTGTAGTTTCACATCACGACATCAGCCATTAATTATATATATGATGCTGTATCCTACATACTTTAACATGTCAAGCTAGACGTAAATGGAGTTGAAGAAAGTGATGAGCATGACCAGATGTAAAAACTGACCTAAGAAAAATTAGAAACTGACATTTTAAATATGACAATTTACAATCAATGCACGAGTTATGAATTTTATTATGGATTGAATTTTTTTTTTATTAAAATTTCTATTTTTTTAACTTACAGATGAGCTGGCAAATTTGTGGGTCGAGAAATCGATTGATCTAACATGGCTATGAAATGGCGATCTAGAACAAGCGGTCAATCATGTGTAGGAGTTCTCTTTTAATTTGCCATGTCATGAATTTATTATTTTATTTGTAAAGATGATGATGTGCCAAATTCTTCTGTTTTACAGTTGGATGTAGAAAAAAAATTTTTCGTCAAATATTCAGCGCTAAACTGAAATTCCGCTTGATGGCTATGTGATTTTTAAGTATATATTTGGCGAAAAAAAATATGTATATACCTATGCTAAAAGTCGATTTCTTCCCAAATGTAAACACACATAAAAAAACTCTCTTTCTGATTGGTCGGCCAATTATCACGTGGTATTTAAATTCAAATATTTAAATGTTCAACTCTCCCGCCAGAGGTCTCTATCTTCTTAAGCGCTGTTTTATCAACTCGGAAACAAAAAAAAAAATCTCACGCGTGGACTTATATTACTAAACAACAGTCGTATCGATTAAAAATATAATTTAATAACCGGGAATTAGTTGGATTGATTTATTTGACACAGAAATAGGCTCATACTACACAATGTCCTACACGATTTATCGAGTATATATGGATATCGTTACATTACAATGAGTAAGGATAAAAATATATTTATATCACAGTCATAGATAAACAAATTACTCAACGATAATTATCAGTAAATCTACCTTTTCAACGAGAAATATTGCCCCGTTATACTCACTATACGCGGACATATTTCTAAAAATTTCTCCCTCGATGATAAATCTTTTAAATTTAACATTTATACAACAGCCTGAGGGGCTATTGGTACTTTTTTTTTTTTTTTTGATATTACAGAGTATATTATAAACGCAGAGAAAAAAAAAATACTAATACACGCACTCGACGGTAATTTTTTGTATTTTCCCTGTAATTATTGTCTTGTGCGATTTAAGGGAAAACAAAGTGACATGACAATGTTGCGCGGACTGTGTGAATCATTAGATACGTATATTAGTATAATTGTCTGTCGAAAAATGATTACTCTAATTGCACGACATTGCTGCAAGCGAGTATAACATCTGTCAAAGTGGAGCATAGAGCAATTAGCTCAAAGTAAAACTTAGAACCTGCAGTAGGAAATTGTCTAATTATTTTTTAACGCCCAATGGTTGTCTACCACTAAATTATTTTGCTTGATAGAGACTATGGGCCATCAGTACAATCCTTAAATGGTTGATACAAGTGTAAGAAATATTAAAAACAACTAAGTAAAAGATATATTGATTGCGTGCCTAGAGCACCGAGGGCTCCAGAGATTGATCGAGTTCATGCTGCGGTGGAACAAGCGTTTGCAATGAAAAATATCGCGATCTATCGGCCGCATCAACGCTCGTAATGTGCTGGAACTGACAGGGCTGACTGATATTACTCTTGGTCGGCAAAACAAATTTTTTCGGCGGAGGTTGCTTCTTCTTTTTCTTTTTCCCCGGTACAGACAGACTGATATTTTCCGGACATGCCACGAGGCGTTCTATGTGCTGCCAGAGTTCGTTGGCGGCTTTTGAGTTGTCAAAGCTCAATCCTGCTAGACGAGAGTGATCTGACGAGAGACACATTGTATGAAAAGCCGGCCCAGACACCTGAAATATTAGAAAAAAAGGTTTTTAATTAAAAAATCTGAGGCTCAGTAAAAAATAACAATGATTTTTCATACTTTGTAGGATGAAAGATTATCGATAATTTCGCGCCACAGAGTGAAGCAGCTTCCTCGCTCTGCTAGGAGTATTTGAATTCGTCGTTTCCATCGAGATCGTGTCTCACCCAAGTCCAAAACTACCACGGGAATTCCCGTAAAACGAAGCTCCCATCTCTCACCCTGAGTCGCACTGCCCAGGTATAAATTCGCCAGAGATTCGCAGACAAATACCTGTTTGCAAGAAGGATTATACTTAAGTTTTTTTTGATTAATTAAGTAGAATGAGTGCTTACCTGAGTTTTTAGACCTCGAAAAAATGTTTCAAGCTGCTCCCTCTCGAGTTGACTGACTGGCTCGAGGCGATTTTCATCGCTGTTCTCCGAACTGCCTTCGCTTCCCTCGTAGCTGGACGTGGCCGACGTGTCTGCCTCTCCTGTTGATGACAATCGACGTCTCGTAGTCTCGTATTCGCTGTAGTATGACGAGTGAAGCGAGAGATTGGATTGCAGCGTTGGACAGGAAGACGCATACGTTGCGCCGTTCATTTTCAATCTGCAACAAACAAATTCCTTCGCGTGATTACAGATTTCTAAGGAAAATAAGGCTGTGTTGGTGCCGTGTTACACTGCGATAACAAAAACTCTGCGGCTCGACGTCTAGAGTTACGTTTGCATGAGCTAATGAACGCACAGAGGCTCGCTCCTCTGCCACACGATTGCAATATTTACTCGCATATATGAAAGTACACTCGGCACGATACGCATCCACGAAGCGGAAGTGCATTCTCCAGCACGGGGAAATATACTGTCTATTCGCGTCGTGGCATTGTTTCCAGGCGTAAGAGATAGACCACAAGATTATTTTCTGTTGTCATACACAAGTCTTTTATGCGCTGTACATTAGACAGATTTTGCGCAGATTTCTTTCTCAGGCAATCAGCCACAACGTGTGCACTTCCCACGCTTTATTTATTCATCTTGTCAGTTCCTATATATTTCTTTTTGAGACTGAAAAAAACCTATTTCAACGCTACGACACTTATCTATGCGCGGGTATGCCTCGTTGACGATTAAATCGACCATAAATCGAGAGTTTAGGAAGTGATTCATGAGTTTATTATAATTCACCACACTATTAGAGATCATTAATAATATAATAACCAAGTGAATTTGTATTAAAAGTGAAAGTATCCCCTTCAAAAGCTCATACATGCATCAATCATTTTTTATGACGTTAAAATTTAAATTTTATAGCGACAGGAATCCGTGACACGTTTTTTTTTCTATTATATTTTTTAGTTGGATATCTTTTTAGAAGTCACAGTTGATATTTTTATCGGCTTCTAAAAGCGTGTGGACTAATCATACTCGTATCGTGTGTATAGAGAAATCGAAGACATCGCACGTCGATTGAATTGTATGTGTGATTAATTACCGGAGGTACTCTGCGGGGTTTAAAAAGAAAATTATAATAATGATGATGATGACGATGATTTGAGTACACTGACCTCAATGCGTATACAGCCCTGCTTAATTGCTCGACGTTTTAACGTCTTCTGTTCCTGGACGTTTTTTTTTTATCTCTGTCAGCCACACACACGAGAATATACTTTAATCAAACACTTTCCAAGCCCCAGGCTCAATAATAATTTTTTTTTCGACTAATAGCTTTCCTCCATCTCCGATAGCGTACGTACATTTGTGAAATGCAATCGTTTGACGATGGAAAAAAATTCTAACTGACAATAATAAAGATTGTTTTTAATAGAGACCGCGAGGGAAGAGCGGTTGGGGGAATAATAATTGACGTGAGCAGTAAATTGAGCGAGTAATCAAGACCCCCGTCAGCCGCAGCTCGGATTAATCTTAATGGAGCTCATCTCACGAGTGTGTCAGAAATATCTTCTGTCAGGGAGTGCATACACTGGGTGCCTCGCCACGTGAGTAATTATATTGTTCACGTCAATGATCATGACGACGAATAAATGAATGAGGAGCTTGGATGTATTATGAATGGAGCTGATGTCATCCTTGAGTAAATTCCACACTCGATACATTTCCATTAGTAAATCGCCCGTCTAATATTAAAAAAAAAAAAAAACCGCCGTTTTGATCTACATTGAAACCGATTAAAATTGCAGAAAAACCAAAAGTTTAGTAGGTCATTTAAGAGATATTTTCTTAAGCTTTAAGATGCTTCTATCGAAAATAAGCTAATCTGTTCTCATTTGCAAGATAATCCGAAAAGAAATTATGACAATAGCATTTTTAGCGATTTTTAAAATTTTAAATCACCACGATTTCTAAACTAATGGACTGATTTTGCTAAAATTCGAACTTATTCAAGATATTAATCGAAAAAGAGTAAGTATACCAAATTTTATTAAGATCGGTTGAAAACTACGGCCCCTAATCAACTAATTAGATCATATCGTGACAAATTCAGGTGCAAAATTCCACCATGAGGACCAATGCAACAGTTAGATTTTATGAAATCTACTTAATAATAAAATATGATGTAATTGAATATCTCTGTAAATTTGCTATAGACATTTGATAATGTTTGACGCGCAGTTAGCCTTCTACGAAATGCGTTCAAGCTGATGTGAGTAATGGCTTTGTGAGTTTTCATTACACAGTTGATTATAAATAGCTATTACAACGAATTATTTATTCCAGTCAGAGTACATCTGATGGGGCGATGAATAGCCGGGTAATAATAAACGATGACAAGCGTGCAAGAAGCTGGATTTTTTACATTCTCAATGACTAAAAAGGGTGAGTGTGAAGATTGTAGATGATACGCACTCTGCACATCGTAAAAATTTTATTGTCCGTGCATGTATGTCGGTATTATACACTCTGAAGTTGTAAAAACATTTTTGCCACAGTCTTTTTCGTCATTCATTGACGTATGTACATCGCGACGCAAAACCGGATATAGAACAGACCCCCAAGCGACTTGATGGGCTCTCTTGATTAATTGGAAGATATTTTCTTGCAGTTGATGAGATGACTCATTGTCCATGCGGCAACATCACGCCGGGCGCATGTATATTATAGACTGTGAGAAAATTCCTCGTGAGCGAGGATAAAAGCTGTGAAAATCCGAGCGTATTTTTCAAAGTCGTTCCGGACTATTAGGCAATAACTTTGTGTACGACGTATATATATATAGTAAATCGTGAGAAAATTACTTGCATCGTCGTATGCCCAATATTTTTATGTGTACACAGTTGAATATTAAATTATGTGCACAACTGTCAGTGATTTAGAGCGAAAAATTATTTCTCAAGTCGACCAATAAAATATTTTACCTCAGTCAAGATTTTACTCCTGATTTCCAGGTTCATGCGGTTAATACAGTAAAAATACGACAAATAAACTCGGATTATTTTTTTTGTTGTCTACAGACGCGGTGCCTGGAGACGACTGTCACGCTGACTCAACACAGGCCGATAAGAGAAACGTTTGTGGCTGGATGACGCGTGCCAATATCAGCCACAGATGAGAAACACGACTTTACATACATATATATAGAAAACCTACGTGTGAGTAGATCTATCTCTATATCTCGAGTCAAGTGAAACTTTCGAATATTGCGAGAGATTGAATTTTTTTTCATCGTCAACAATGAGCATTGGAAACGAGCAGATAAATTGCAACGCCATTTGCAGACGAGTTTCGCGATTTATTACATATATGTGTATAAATGCATGTGATGTTTGAGAGTAGCGCGCGTGGTCTTCGCGAGCATCAATGTGGGTTACTCGCGGCGATTCTTCTCGGGCCATTCGAAAGGTGGTTAAAAAGAAATGTAAAATAAAAAAAGAGGAAATAAAAGGTTTCAAGAAGGAGAAAGAGCTTGTTTGACTGGACAGCGCGCGGGGAGGTGAAGGCACGCTGAAACAGGGGACACGGTCAACGAACCAACGTCTGCAGGCACTCTTCTTCTTCTTCCCATAGGATTTTACACGTGTGTTGCAGGTACATCGAAAGCCGAAACCTTCATATGGCGAAAGTCGCACCTGTCGGTGATAAAGATTAATAATCGCGGATAACTTGGGCTTGCGCACTTTTATTTCAGAGCTTATAGTGTCATGGAAATGAACTTGAAGAGAAATCTAATGTAATGATGCCACCACTGCACGCGGTCAGTATTTAAAAAAATAACACCCACAGAATCATTTATCTACGCTAGAGAATTTTAGCAAAACATATTTCACTTGTTTTCTTGTTTTTTTTTTTTATATCCAACAGCTATAAGTCACTCTGACAATTATAATAGACTGGACCCTGAATAAACATCAGTGACTCAGCGTGGTATTGTACACCTTGAGAACACTAAGGACATTTTTTTCCTTTTTTATTAAAGAATAAAAAATATAACCACGTAGAGACACTGCGCCTCTGTTTGCTGACGTGAACGATAAGTCATATTAGAACTCATGATAATTCATGTATGAAGAAATATATTATCACTTGTGCGACAGTCGTAGTATTAGGTAAAAAAAAAAAAGGAAGAAAAAATTGCGTAATAATTTCAGATTAAAATTAACGTTATGAGAATAATAAGTATTATTTTGATATTTAATTTTTTTGTATTGTTAATTTAAATTCTTTTTGATGACAAATATAATTTTTTATAATTGAAAGATCTACATGAGTGACGTAAATTTTTGCTGGTAAATTTATTCTAAAATAATTTTTTTTCTGTGTCTCTTGCAATTTTAACGAGCTCAACACAAACTATTTTTTTTTTTATCTATATATTATTATTGCCGTTTGCCGCTGAGCTGACTCAAAAGCTGTGAAATTACAGCAGAAAACGAATAATTCGTTACGGCCCGTAAATTTTCGAGAATTACAATTGCAAGAAGTTTTTTTTTTATTTTTTTTTTCGTTGAGCAAAATGATATTATTAAGTGTGATGCGTTATTAATGACGTTCTGATAGCACTCTTTGGAGTATGCGAGTGACACACTGATCCAATTGCCACATGTACAACAGATAATACGCGTTTGCATTATATTACAGAAGTGTATAGAGTAGCAACGCCTCCCAATTACTTGGACAGGATAAAGCATAGCGTGTCGCATTTTCACAGGATATGCTTCTCGCTCAACTCATATCATCCTGTGGGTCTCTTATATACCTTCGCGAGGTATCTCACGATCAAAACGTGCACATAGGCATGATTTCATAGCATCCGGCCACTTGAGCAGCTCTGGGGCCCGCATTAAAAAAAGAAAAAAATCTCGTGCTTTATATTCCCGCCGAAAGTATCACGTATGCGATGAATAATAGCTGTGAACATGTGGCAAAAAAAAAATAAAATAAAATAAAACTATAGACGCAACACGTTTTTGCGGTTAAAATGTGTAGTTGAATAACTGGGACTCGTCAGAGACCTGATAAAATCTGAGTGACTAGGTCACGAAGGCATTCTGCTA
This sequence comes from Macrocentrus cingulum, assembly GCA_002156465.1. NCBI lineage: Eukaryota > Metazoa > Arthropoda > Insecta > Hymenoptera > Braconidae > Macrocentrus > Macrocentrus cingulum. The sequence continues at coordinate 6,575 of MVJL01009407.1, read as the reverse complement.
CTCATGCAAAAATCACTCGCATATACACGATAAATATGTAATTGCTTACCTGATTTTCGATTTTTTTTTCCTTGTTTTTTTTCGCTTCAGAGGAGGTTCAAGTGTGACTGAATATTTGATGGAAACTGCAGAGATGAGTCATTGTTAATAAAATAACAAATAACACTCAGGGTCACTGATGATGATGATGATGCCACACAGATAAATCCAAGTCTCACTTCACAAATAAATTCTCAGAGAACATGTGATTGTATTGGAATTTGTCTCTTATTTTTTCAGTTGATTGTTGACTGATGGCGATATTGATTTAATTTACTTTTCCAGTGATTGTGGATAATATACGAGGAAAAGTAGAGATGTGAAACGCGCAAGTCCTCACTCGACGGTGAATGGCGTCCGACTAAACGTGCCGTGCGTCACAAGCCGCGGGCACACAGGCTGGGATCAGTGCTGGAGGGTCGCTCCGGACCTGCTAGGCTGCAGATACAGTAGACTTTAGTCCACACGCGCCCAGGTTTGCGCTTTTGCGCACAGGAAACATGTGCTGTTGCTTCGCAGCTCGAATGATTTTAGCCCTGAAGAAAATATATTCGCGCGCTGTCCAAAAATCTTGTTAAATACTTGAGTATACAAGTACGCAGAAATTAATATTTTGACTGGAAAAAAAAAACATTAGAAGTGGATGAGAAATTTTTTAGGACAAAAGATAATTTAGGAATAAAAAATTAGCTTCTCTGTCAAGCTAATTTTATACTCAGCACGGTAATTTATATTGAAAAGGGAAAAATATGAAGGATATCAAGGATGTTGATATTGTTTGTGATTTTTAATTCTAACGGAAGACGATGAGCTCGACAGAGCGCGGCAATTGGGTGCGTGCGAGTAAATCAAATTAAAAACAGCCTTCATTATTGTGCATTGAAAAAATGATTGAAGAAAAAATTCTGATGAACAATCTTTAATAATAATAAAGATAATATACTTCAAAATCACAATAGAGACCATTTCTTCCATATTTTCTAGAAATGCATTATTTTAAAACAAATAAAACATAAATTTCATTCATTAATCAATTCTTAAAATACATTAATAATTGAAACAGTAAAAAAAATTATCATATTCATACCAATATTGTTTTAAATTCAGTTCAGTACAGTATAATATTTTTTTTTTACTTATCAACGAATCTAAAAATCAAAGACAATAAAAATCTAGGTCAAATATACTTTGAATTCTTTAAAAAAAATTATAATATGGTCAACTATACTTACACGCGAATCTGCGCAATTTTTTTGAATAAAAATTTTTTAACGAGACAAACCAAAGGCGACAATTAGCGAAAGGAAGGTGGTGAAGATTCCAATGCTGATGTTGGACGATGAGTTGCACTTGTCTTTTTCACACTGGTTACATCCATTTTTTGAATCACATTTGTCAGATTTGGGGCGGCATCCACGTATTACATTTTTACCTGTGAAAATTCAGATACATCTGGTTAGTGCATGCTGCTATTAAGGCACATGACAAGTTAAATGTAAATTACTTGCCTTCGTCTTGTTTAAAGCACACGAATTGGACGGTGTTTGTATCACGGCGTTTTCGGCCTGCAGGGAGTGGATTGTCGGTTTTTTCTTTTTGAGCTACTGTTTTCGATGCATTCTCTGTCTCCTTGTTGTTGACCCGCTGTACATTGTCACCAGGGAGCGCGGGATTTTTGAGTGGTGGATCTACTGCGCCCGAAAGTGCCGGAGCCGGTGAAGTCGGTGTTGTTGGAACTTCGTCATCCGATGCTTTTTTTGTGGTCATTGGTGTAGATGAAACGGTTTTTGTTTCGTTTTGCTTGTCTGCTCCACCCTTGTTGTTTACGTTTGATAGACTTGGTTCTGATGATTTATTCTCTGTCGTCTTGTTGTCTTGCGGCTGTACATTGTCACCAGAGAGCGAGGAATTTTTGAGTGGTGGATCTACTGCGCCCAAAAGTGCCGGAGCCGGTGAAGTCGGTGTTGTTGGAACTTCGTCATCCGATGCTTCTTTTGTGGTCATTGGTGTAGATGAAACGGTTTTTGTTTCGTTTTGGTTGTCTGCTCCACCCTTGTTGTTTACGTTTGATAGACTTGGTTCTGATGATTTATTCTCTGTCGTCTTGTTGTCTTGCGGCTGTACATTGTCACCAGAGAGCGAGGAATTTTTGAGTGGTGGATCTACTGCGCCCGAAAGTGCCGGAGCCGGTGAAGTCGGTGTTGTTGGAACTTCGTCATCCGATGCTTCTTTTGTGGTCATTGGTGTAGATGAAACGGTTTTTGTTTCGTTTTGGTTGTCTGCTCCACCCTTGTTGTTTACGTTTGATAGACTTGGTTCTGATGATTTATTCTCTGTCGTCTTGTTGTCTTGCGGCTGTACATTGTCACCAGAGAGCGAGGAATTTTTGAGTGGTGGATCTACTGCGCCCGAAAGTGCCGGAGCCGGTGAAGTCGGTGTCGTTGGAACTTCGTAATCCGATGCTTCTTGTGTGGTCATTGGTGTAGACATAGTGACTGCTGGTGCTAATGTTGTAGCCTCTGTTTCATCACCTTTTTCTGACTGTGCTTCCGTGATAGTTGTTGTCTTTTCCGTACTTTGTTCAGTCGACTTTGCAGTTGATGGCGTAGTCGAGCTGCATTCTCGAACCATGGATTCTTCCAGCTTAGTAGGGTCTGCACATTTCTGATTACTCGTATCACACTCGTAACATCTCAGAGATTTTCCTGAAAAATTAAAAAATATCTTGCATGAGGAATTACGCGTCTTTAATCAGTGAAATGTTGTCTCACAATTCATTTAATACATTTCAGTACGAGCTTGTCAATAGTTTCTGCTGATAAATATTTTTTCCCCTCAGGCGATGTATTTTATTTTAGTTGCAGTAGATTGTATGAGGTATTCTTGGATTGAGAAATTTTTATTGATGTCGTTGTTATCGAAATACTTTATTGCCACGTTTTCAATCGACGCTCGTTCGAAAACATTTTGCAGGCGCGCTATTCGTTGATAAAATTTAATTGCCCTATACAATCTGAGGTGACCTCTGCTTAAAATATTTCGACTACCTTGGCGTAAACGTGAAACGCGTAATATCTTTAGATTATGCGAAATATCCGACCATAATCGTAATTTTAATCATGGTTTTGGAAAAAGGATATTTTTATTAATTTTGTGGTATTTCTAGAACCTACATTCCACAGAAAAACTCATGCAACAGCTCTGAATATTTTTTCCAAAAATCTTCGACATGATCAAATTAGAAATAATAACGTGGCACGCGCGCAATAAAATACAAAAAGCAATTTTAAAGAAAGATAATAACGTGAAAAAATGTACCTGATGGAAAGTTGGCTACCAACAAAATGGCTAAGCAGATGACGACCCTCATGTCGAGTTAAAAATCGTAAATCGTAGAACTGATTGTACTTAGTCCAACGGAAATTCCAAATTGACTAACGCTCGGCAGCCGAAAACGTCGAAGCTGTTGTATTGCGCAGCTATTGGTGCCCTCGCCGTGAACACGCGAGCATTTTCCCCACCCTACTTCAAATCGGTATTATCTCACAATATGACGGACTCTTTGCGCTGTAAAAAATAAAATTTCATCATAAAACGCAAAGAAAAAAAAACCCAGAAAAGTGGGAATATCAACATTTTATACAAATTTATATGCGTTTAAAGACACAGAGTATTTTTCGATGAAAAAACGCAAGGTATATGCAAAGATATTAAACTATTGTTGTAACTATTTATATTATTTAATATAGTAACGTAATATTAATTTAATTGGTTATTCTGTGCATTTATTCACGCGTTATATAACGCGTATTGTCAAAAAATTTAACACACCTTGAAAACTTTTTCTGTAAAGTCCATAAAATTCTCTATAAAAAATATTTCTTGAAAACAAAATGTCTATTTTTAATAGTTATCAAGATATTTCAATTAAAAATAGCCAGATACTCTGCTTTTGAGCTTTAAACACGTAAATTCTCATACTTACTTTGAGAAAAAATTGAAAAAAAAATTTTTTTTGTGCGCCTACTGAATAATATTACAAATAAATTCATGCAATAATATAAGAAAAATATTTATAACTGCAGATATTTATACAGATTAAAAGTAATTTTTATTCTTCTTTAAAATAACGAGTGCCAAGGACATTTTTAACGGGTTGAACCGAGAGCAACAACGCCGAGAGCGGCGAAAATTGTAATAAATTGGATGCTGATGTTGGACGATGAATTACAACCATCTTGTTTACACAGGTTGACTTTTTTTTTCATAGTTTTAATTGATTTGTCCGTGCATCCGCGATTTACCATGCCATTACCTGTAACAATTTAATTTCATTTCACGTAAATAAAATTTCTTTCAAATCTATATAAATCGGCATAAAGTAAAAATTGAATTTTTACCTTGAAATTCAGTGAAACACATCCATTTTTTTGCTGACACTGATTTTGAAACTCCATTTATAGCTGCTTCAATTGTAATAGTTAATTTTTCAGTTTTTTTATTCAAGTCAAATAGGGTATATTTTGTCATTTTTCTCGCTTCTTCGAGTAGTATCATTGCAGTTTCAATTCTCCGTTGCACATATGCTAAATTTGTATTAATTTTAATTTTATAAGTTAATATATTAGCAGTAAAATTGACGAATGTTTCAATTTTATTTTTTAGCACAGTTGAATTTCCAATAAAACTCCTCAAATCAGGTGTCACATTTTTTATGATTTTATTTTTAGCGATGACATCTCCAGTTGCTGTATTATTTAAAATAGTCCAAACGTTTATGAGTGAATATTTTGATAAATTCCAGCGATATGAAGTTTCGTTCAGCAATTTCACTGCGGCTCTCACATCGCTTATTTCTGACATGATATCGTCATTTTCAATGTCTAAATTGTTTAATAATTCCACGTTAAATGGCCTAAATTGTAGTGACAGTGACGCCAACAATACGCCGGAATTATTCACTATTGTTAAGGCATTATTAACTTTTTCTTCAAGCTCAATATATTCAGCCGTTTCCCAATTCGTCATTGCAGATAATGCTTCATTAATAGCCATCGTTGAATTTTCAATTATGCTCTTGTCGATGGCTTGTAAAATAGTGAAGAAATTATCTAATTTTGTAGAATTTTTGCTAATTTTTGATTCTTCATTCATATATTCTTTTTTAATCGCTTCAAAATCTTCGATTTTTTTTGCAGATGCTTGATAATCCTTGTAAGCCATTTTAAATTCTACAATGCTGCTATTCAATTGATCCGCCGTGTGATTAGAAATGGTAGGTACATAAAAATCATCATGCTTGTCCATCAGTTTCTCTACATCAGCAGTCATTTCATTGTCGTGAATTTTTAAATCTCCATTTTTTTCTCTTGTAATATTAGTTAATAATGATTTGAATGATTTTAGTTTCTCTATAATAAGATGGTATTCATATTTTCCACACGGAACTGCTCCAATCAACAGTGGGTTGACCGTACAATCGTCTGTTTCATTTTTGGACCGACATACTCGACATTTCAATGCTTCGCCTGTAATATTATTTTTTAAAAAATGAATCACTACTAAATATAATTGATATTATTAAAGAAAAAACAACATACAGCAGAAGCGAGAACGTTATATATAACTATTTTTGTAATTTTATAGATTTATCTTCTCATATCATGTACCTTTTTCTAGAGTTTTTTAATTCTAGAAATAAACAGCAAAATATGTTAAAATATCATGCAGCGTAAAAAATTATTTTTAACACTGATTGTCTACTCGAAATCGACATTTACAGCGAGCGGCCACTCCTCAAAAAAATGGAACGCAGTATTTTCAATAAATTATAAATATGAAATAACCAAAAATATATCGTTATTTTAATCACGAATTTGGAAAAAATATTTTTTTACTATTTGTGCGCTGTTTTGAGAAACAGTATTCTAATAAAGCTGATAACAGCTGTCTACGTAGAAACACTAACGTGGCATGTATGAATATTGTACAGGAAAAATGTATACCTGAAGGGAAGCTGCCCACCGTCAGCAGAACGGCTAAGCAGTTGAGGACCTTCATGGTGACTTGTAATTTGCAATTCACAGAGCTGAGTATATAAGTATCAGATCGAAGTCGACGAAACTTCCAACACGACTGACTTATGCGAATGCTGCACAGTTTTATGGACCGCCAGCAGATTTGTCTTGTTGGGGGTGCACATATATAGCTGTATAGTGGTGCCCTCATCGCGACCACGCTTCTACTCTAAATCAAAAATTTGTTACAATTCAATGAAATTTTTTAGCTCTACATACCAAAATTTCGTAAAGTACTAAAAAATATCGAACAAAAAAAAATAGCAACGTTTTGTGGGTAAAAACTCGTCAGAGATTGTAAAGTACTAAAAAATATCGAACAAAAAAAAATAGCAACGTTTTGTGGGTAAAAACTCGTCAGAGATTTAGTTTACGGAAAAAATCCAGGGTATGTGATGTCAAATTTTTACCATATATATATATTTAGTTATTTATTTATTTAAAATAGAATCTAAATAT
>MVJL01009404.1:0-224701 GCA_002156465.1 Macrocentrus cingulum | reverse complement strand
AAAAAAAAAAAAAAAAAAAAGGAATTTCGTTAGTTACAAAACAGGTTTTCAGTAAAATTTTTTTTAGTTTAAAACACGCTAAATTTTTTAAAAATTGATTTAATTTTTTTCAGCAGTGAAAAACTATATTTTGACATTTTAATTATTTATTTAATGTCTATATCTTTATTTACCGTTGCTTTTTGAAATTTTTCTGTAAAAAAAAAAAGGAATTTCGTTAGTTACAAAACAGGTTTTCAGTAAAATTTTTTTAATTTAGATTTTTGTTAAGAAATACAATGTTCTTAATTTTCTAGCGATAATTTTTTTTAGTTTAAAACACGCTAAATTTTTTAAAAATTGATTTAAGTTTTTTCAGCAGTGAAAAACTATATTTTAACATTTTAATTATTTATTTAATGTCTATATCTTTATTTACCGTTGCTTTTTGAAATTTTTCTGGCGTTGGAAATATATATATACGTATATTTTTAAACCTGAAAAAAATCTATCGTGACAAAAAATTAGATTGATGATGAAAAATTGATCATATAAAATTGAGATACAATTATTATTTATTTCCATTGTTTATCATCTGTTAAAATTGTTTGTAAGTGTATACGTCATCATCACGATTCCTCGCACTTTCTTAGTACAAAATGCATGAATTTTCGATGAAAATGTCGTCTTTTTAGATACAAACGACGTGATTTTATTAAAATACAATGTATAAATATGTTTTAATGTTATGCAAAATTTAACAAAATGGTAATATGCGAAAATTTGTACTCAGCGCACCCCAGGAGACGTCCGTACTGGCCAAAAACCCGGGAAGAACTGACAGTTTTCGTGGGAAAGTCCGGTGTTAATATGCGAAAATTTGTACTCAGCGCACCCCAGGAGACGTCCGTACTGGCCAAAAACCCGGGAAGAACTGACAGTTTTCGTGGGAAAGTCCGGTGAGCCGGGCTTTATCGATAATTGCGCTGATATCTGTGACGTGTACTGATAAGATAGCAGGCACTGAAAAATCAATAATTTCTACCACGTCGCCAGTTCTTCCCGGGCTTTTGTCGAATGCAGAAGCGTCAGGGAACATAGTGAGTAACATAATTATACATGGCTATTTTCGCCAATTATTCGCGAATTACTTAATCATTTAAATAAATTTGTCGTGCATCGATATAAAAATGTAAAAATCCCGGTGTTAACCACCGAATTATTTGATGAAATCGACGTCTTTTGGCGGTGAAAATCACGTATTTTTTCGGTGCAAAAAAAGCATGATTTTTCCTTGCAAACGTCGTCTTTTTCGATACAAACGACGTTTTTCTCGATACAAATATCATAATTTTACTTGAATCTTACTTCAAAAAATGTTTCAATGTTATGCAAAAATTAGCAAAATAGCAACAGTCGAAAGTTTTTACTCACTGCACTCCTGGAGACGTCCGCATTGACCGAAAACTCGGGAAGAACTGTCCGTTTTCGTGGGAAAGTCCCGTGAGCCAGGCTCTATCAACAACTGTTTAATTGTTTTTTAATATCTCTGACGTGTACTGATACGATAGCCAGCGCTGAAAAATCAATACTGTCGACCACGTCGCCAGTTCTTCCCGGGTTTTCGGCGAGTGCAGACGTGTCAAGGCGCGCAGTGAGTTGAAATTTTCTTATATTACTATTTTTATAAATTTTACACAAGCCTCACTGCGAAACTTATTTTAATTATTAACAAAAAACTACCGTACAGTCCAAGGCTGTGATACTGTGGCTTTTATCCATCTTTTTTTTGCAGCGTATTAAAATCTCCAAGCAATGTTCCCTTGCTTAATGTGGGCAGAATGCAATTACGAGAGTCGTGTCGCTGATGATGAGTGGCAGACGCTAAATGCCATATTCTCGAGGTGTTGTATTGCAAAGGGGCAATAGAACACCCGGACTATCTCATCTCTGACTGGGTCCGGTCAATATTATACGGATCACGATGAGTTTCTTCAGTACGTGAGAAACCTACTGATGATCACGGGAGGCCGAGTGTATTTGGCATGAACGGGAATGCCGATATCCAACTAAAGAGCAACAGGAAATGCAGCTCACGTCATACCCTATCAATACAACTTGCAAGCGTAAAACTGGAGCGAAAATTTGATTTAAAAACATAAATAAATTCTAAAGGTTCAATAGTACCCATGAAATATATGTGTGCCTGTAAATTAATATTTTTTGATTGAAAAACTCACAATTTTCAGCAATAAAAAAATATGATACAAGTAAACAGAAAATTTCGTTGTAAAATAACATGAAAAAAAATTTTTTTTACCAACAAAAATAATTAACCGATAGTATTTGATTATAAAAAAATAATAATTGAATTTTTATAAAATATTTTTTATTGCATAGCGTATGAAATAAATTTATTCTTGATTTTTTTTTTTCAAATTAATGTTAATAATCGATGATATGAATTTTTTTTAATTTAATGACAATATTTTTCTGCCTTTTTAAAAATTAATTTGACAGTTTTTTCAGGGTGTTAACTTCAAACGACGAGGAAGGATTCAATTTAACGTTCAAAAAGGCGGATTGCAAGTGACGTGTTATATAGAAGTTGCTGGAGAATTTCAATTTAGCCAATGCTTTGTCACACATGAAAAGCATGAAAGCAGAGAGTTGTTCGAGGAAATGAGGCGATTTAATAAGCCCCTAACGATTAGAATTACGCCCAGAGCTATAATCAGAGGTTAATGCAGCCATCAGCTCTAATATGACCACAAAACACGAAATATCTCAAAAACTACTGCAATTACTAAAATTTTACATAGAATCTTTTTTATAGCTTGAAAAATTCTCTACAAAAAAGGTTCTATTAATGAATCACGTAATTCGCATAGTTTATAAAATATTTTTAAAAAACTTCACTCCATCGATTTTATTTGTTTCTAACTGTCTTAATTTTTTTTCTATATCGAGAAAATTAATCATTGCGTTATATTTTATAGCTTTTTTAGGTTTAATAGTGATGGACAAAGAGGTTGTAATTACTGAGATTCAAGATTTATGTCAAAAAAGTGCTCATATCCATCATCAAAGTCCTTGAGCAATTATTTTCAAGATTTTCCGTCGTCGTCGTCGCGAGTTCTTCGAGGTAACGTATCGTTTTTTTTTTATGTTTCCACGCTTATTTCCGCACAGAATGTCTCATTGAGCTTTTTTCTTGGTTTAGGTGGCACGTTCTCAAGCGGTTTTAGGTCGTTTTGTGTCCTCAGGTTTCTCACACCCAGCAGACATTTCTCACTGTGAAGTCTCGCCTCTCTCGACCTGGCGCGACAGAATTTCACAAGGAAACGGCGGGTCTATATCCCCGTAGACCTCTTAATCTACGATTTCCAGTCTCACAGGGATTCCCAACTCAATCGCCCCCCTGTGGCTGTGTTTACATCCATCGTCTCTATTCCTAGGTGCTCCAAGGTTCGCCCAAAAGCAATTTTATGTCATCTAACTCTCTGAATATCTCGCTTAACCCTTTTATCCTCTTTATTCCACATGAAAGATCAACGAGAACACGGTAATTATTGAATTATGGTAATTTGTTAATTAAAAAAAATTTTTTATCGAATTTTTTAAAGAAAACTTTACATTTAATTCATTCAATTAAATAATCAATCAATTTATTTATTTTTTTTTTACAAAAAATTGCATTCATTATTAATTTTCGATGGATATAGTTTTTTAATAGTAAAATCAAAATTCTGAAGATAGAAAAATTAAATTTTTGGGAAACTATTAAAATTTTTGTTAATAAAAATTAAAAAATTAGATTTACAAAATTTTCAAATATTTTATATGAATTTTTACCCTTGATTGAAATAAAAAATCAACATTTTTTCAGAATGTTTTTCGAAAATTCGTTAAAATACTGAAATTTTTAAAATTAAAAAAATTTCATTTTCTCCAAAAAAAAAAATTCGTAAAATCGAAAATTTTCATTTTTTTTCATTCTCATAATATTTTTAAAATCTAATATATATTTTCAATCTACTGCTTGAAAGCTCGAAATAATTTTAAACCATCAAGCCAGTGAATCAGCAGGACATGAAAAAAAAGCTCCGACGCGTGTCCTGCAGTTTCCAAGATAAACGAGCGCCACTGAGGGGGTCCTGTCGCCACCAACAAATCATAATCTAAGTGTCACAGCAGCCAGACACGAAAAAAATCCTTGAAACCTGTGGGTAAAATCGCGATACTCAGCAAATTGTCGCACTGGGCGAAAAAAATAAATAAATAAAACGATGGAATTTGGTTCATGCGATCTGATGATTGATGTGGGAATGCTGGTGCAGCTGACGGGGACAGGGGCAGAGGGGGAGGGGGTGGCGAGGTGGTGACGTTGAGCATCAGCCCCTGGCGGCACCCTGTCTACTAACTCGGACCGAGATCGCCGGAGGCTCGTTGCCTAGCGACATCGTATTGATCTCTCTTCCCAGTTTGTATCTCGGGCTTTTCCCCACGGTTTCCACCCTCTCTTCTTCATCCCCCGCCTGAAACCTCCCCTCATCGTTTTCGAGCTCGATTAAGACAAGGAAAATTTTCTTTTCGCGCTTCCTATCAAAAGCAGACTTTACTAATTGTTTCAATATATATCTAATTAATACAATTAATTCATCAGATTTCTATTCACGCAAAACTTCAATTCAAATGCTCAGGCGCGCTATATAGATATATTTTATCAACTATTCAGTGCAGACGTGGATTGAGAAATTTTATTTTTTTTTTTTCACTGAAAAATATTTTTATACATTAATTATTGAGTTGGAAAAAATTTAATTACAAATTTTTCTGGTTTTAATTTATCGAAAATTCACTTTAAATTATTTTTTATATATAAAAAATTCGTCATTTTTCTAAGTTGTATCGTAGTTTTTATAGCTAATTCATTATTTTTTTCAATTCTTAATTTTGTATTTTTTAAAATATCTCAGAAACTATGATAGTTAGACGATTTTTAGTAGAGACATTTTTTAAAGTTTATAAAATTTCCTACAAAAAAGGTTATTTATAAAAATCTTGTAGCTTCAATATTTCGCAAGATATTTAGTGATTAAAAAGTATAGATTTTAAGGATAATCTGATTTTACGTGGAATTCGAATTTTCATGAAGGTTTTTAATTTACTATCGATAAATTGATTTGAAAATGGATTAGTTGGTAGGGCGTATAGTAGAGATGAATTGGAGTAATTTTTCGGAAGATTTTTTAAACGAGAAGAAAAGAAGCTCTTGGTGATGACTAGTACAAGTGTGGCATAGAATAAGTGGGACGTTGGTTGAGCATCGGGTCTGTGAATAATGGAAGCGAAAGTTGTTATATATATTACATGTACATGTGTGTCGGTCTGGAAGGTGGAGTTGTGCAGAATGGTCCATGAGGGTAGGTTGCCGGGCAACCGAGAGCGTTCACCCTTAAACTTTTCAACGTTTCAAGCCTTCCTGGCATTCGAATTATACATATATCTGCGAGTTAGTATACGTATATCGTCAGTCCATGTCGAGTGAAGCTCTTGGTCAATGCGACATTGCATATAGTCGCTCGAGGGAATTCCCCAATTTTCATTACTCGGATTCTTCGTCTTAGAGCCACATCTTTCGACCTCATCGTGATTCCTCGAGGTTACTCGCCTGTATTTCAGGCTTTATCACGGGCTGATGGACGTAGTTTATTAATTACAAGCATGTTTTATCCCTTGGTATAATTTAACCAGGCTTAAATTGTTTGCTAGATCGCGTGACGCTGTTTTAAAGGTCTTTTACTGGATAAAATTACTTTAGTATCATCTTTTTTTCCAAATAACTCAAAAACAACGGGATTTACAGAATTTTCATACCAATTCTTTTTTGTAGCTTTAAAAATTATCTACAAAAATGATTTCAATCATTTTTTTCCTAACCCCTATAGTTTATGAAATATTTGAAAAATAAAAAATTTTTAAATTTCTACTAATATCATGTGAAGAATATTTATTGGTTTTTAAATGTCAAATATTTCTTAAACCATTAGAGTTAGAAACTTTGTTGATAATATCTTTTTTATACAGAATTTTAAGAGCTATAAAAAAGGTTTAATTATAAATTTTTATAGATCCCATAGTTTTTGAGATATTTACAGATAAACAAAAAAAAATGTCAATTTTATCTGTCTACAATGACATTTTCAGTTCTATAAATATTTTATAATGGCAATATCAATTGCAAAATAATTCCAACAAGGCTCAGGAACCTTTTTAAAGGTTTCTAAGTTAGAAAAAGTTATATATTGAGACACAAAAGTAGATAAAACTCGAATGAACGAACCGGAGCAGGAAAATTTGTTGAAAATTTGTGTTCCCGGCACCACCACATTTGGCTGACGATAAATACTGTTGACCATGGTCCGCTCTTAGCATTCACCGCGTGCCTTATGAATTGTTTAAACTGGCACATGGAAGCCCGCTGTGAACGCAAGGAGCGCAGACTCATCTCAAGTAATTTCCTCACTACCGTCAACATCACGACAATCTTGGTCAGTTGTGTGTGACAGACCGATGTAACACAGTTGGACAACGACTGAGACTGGATCCACTGCAGGCTGCTGGGTTTTAAACCTAATAGCGGGGTGGGGTGAGATATACAGTCTCGGGGAGGCAAACAATACATCAGGACATGTGTAGGTGCCCAAAACCGAACGTCACGCGTGCCCAAAGGTTCACCTACATTAGGGGGGCTATCGGGGCCTGGACTCAACGTAACTTATTGCCTATTTCGCGCTAGGGTAAAGGCTCCCTTCTTTGCTCCTTTCACCCTCGAGAACGTGGCCGATCCCCCAAAGAGCAGCTGACAGGGAGACTGCTTCTATTGTTCCTTGGTCATTCGCATAATCGAGTAGCATTCCCACCCCAATCTATCCTTCGATCCATCCACCCCTAACACCCCTGAATCATCCCCTCGGACTTTAAACGCTAAAAAAAAAAAAATTGTTCCCTTGAAATAGTCGACTGGAAAAATTTTTCTCCAATCATCCATTCAAATTTCGATTTTTTTCTAGGTTTATTTAGTTTTTTTAAGGGTTGGAAATTGTTCTTCTCAGGTTTTATATGGTTGAGAATTTTTTTTTATGTCGTTTTGTTTGGTTTTTGTTTTTTTTAGGGATTATTATCGAGACTACAGAGGGATGACGATGGAATATAAGATTGTTGATCAAGGGTGGCTCTCTGACGTCACAAGATATGCGTATTGCAACCGGGTGTGGTGTGGAGCTAATTATATACACTTAATAACAGGTTGGTAGAATTCTTCAGGTTAATCTGACTTGCACAAAGTTTTTATTTTTACAAATATCTTGAAAACTAGAAGATTTATGAAATTTTTATTTCAATACTTTTTTATAGTTCTTTAAATTATCTACAAAAAAGGTATCTAACAAAAATTTTCTATCTATCTTATTTATCGAGATATTTTTGTTTTAAAAAATTTTTCTTGAAATCTTGAAAATTGTCGTTTCATACAAAATATTAATAAAAAAATTTTAAACTATAAAAATAATTTTTAACCCTTGAAAACACCCATAAGACATGCTTTTCAATACAACTTGTAATCATAAGGAATATACAAAATCTCAGTTTTTACACATTCAAAAATGAATTCGAGAAATAAAAAAAATTTTAATTAAATACCCGTTGCTATGTTATCAAAAATATCTCGGAAATTAGCAGAGTTATGAAATATTTTATAGAGATCTTTTTTGTAGCTCAAAAAACACTCTAAAAAAAATATTCAATATAAAATTTCACCAAGTCTCACAGTTATCGAGATATTTGGGTGTAAATAAAAACTACTGCAAGTAAAATTTTTGCCTGAAGAATTGAAATAGCCGCAGGATCAACAGGATGATAAATAAATGCAGAGGAAACATTGCAATTTGCTAAACTCCTTGAACTACTTCTCTGTGATACTTTGCGACTTTGTGAGCCTTCGTGACGTAACGAGGAGCACGTGTACGGGAGGGATGTCGACCTCCAGTTACAGCGCACAGCATAGCCGTTATAACATCGATCCTTCGGCACCTCCATTCATGAGATTCATTGGTGCCTGGTGCGGTAGGTAAATAGGACCTCAATTATCCTATCTGGAACAAGCAACAGAATGCCTCATCAACTTTCTTATCAAAAAAAAAAATCATCCTAATCAAGAATTATCGATTCGCTATTTTTTTCCCCTATTTCTTTATAAATATTATAAAAATTCAAGTAAATAAGACATGAAAAAAATTTTTTTCACCCTTTTAAAATCAAATTTAATCGCGTACAATCAAAAATTAAATGATCTATTTGCCTAGGCAATTGAAATGCACGCTTTTCATATTATTAATCCACCCCTTTGCCCCTTTTTATACTTTAAAGCATTCTCCGCTCGACACACGGACGACATATGGTCTCGACAGATCAAAACTCAAGGCATTTACTATTCCAGATGTTATTTTTCATTTTTTCTCAATTGACAATTTCACGCATTTGACACATTTAAACGGGGAAATTTATGGGAATGATTGAAAAAAAAAAAAAAAATTTACACGATAAAAAAATTAAATTTATAGTGATAAAAATTTTGGTTTAATTTTTTTTTTTGGTGGTTTTTTTTTCTGTTTTATTGCGTGAATAGTTTTTTTAAACGTACCTGAATGTTTGTCGATGCAGACACCGTCACTGATGATTATTTTACAGTGTTAAATAAAAAAATGATAATATGTGAACGAACTCGCGCGGCAATTCTTCGGTAATGACGAGCGTTAGAGTGTCCGTAGGATGGTGATGCTTGCGGCGGAAATTTCGTGCGACGGATCATGCGCTGGCACAACGACGACGAATCAAGCGGGGTGCCATGCCCCTGGTGTTGTTGGTTTGATGGTCGCGGAGCCACTGCGCCCTCTCCGCCGTCTCCCGCCTGGCCCTGCCCCGTGATATCAACCCCCCGGCCACCCCCTTTTCGGAGCCATCACGTGAAAGCTCCGCCACTCTCTCCCACTATATACTCCCGACCACTGCACGCCTTTCTCGCCGATGTTGTGGCTCCGAGGGTCGCGGGACCACTGCGCCCTCTTCTGCCAACGCTCCTGGATATCAAAGCCCTTCCAGATACCCCTCCATCTCCAGCCCTTCCGGAAATCTCCATTTACTTTTCGCTCACAAGGACAAAACAAAAACTCACCGAGCTTTTTTTTTTTTTTTTTACTTTTGGCTTTTCACTATTTTTTCACGCTATTTTTCTTTACCACCAGTTGAGCTGTCACTTTTTGAGGTAAACAGTTTCTATTTTGACATTTATTAATGTTATTTTGCTTTTTTATTCACAGAACAAATTTTTTTTTTTTTAGCTTGAATTGCTAATATTTTGTTAAAATTGACGAAAAGTTTGCATTTATATTTGCGGCGAGGGATCGCAAAAATATTTCATTATTACTAATTTTTCAAGTACATTTTGAAACGATAAATAATAGACACTATTTGTTAAATCTATAAAAGTTTTGCAGTAGTTACGAATTTCGTTGTTTAAATCCTAACGTAAAATTATTCGGGGAATGTGGTATTTAAGGTAATAATGAGTTTTTTGACACTACAAGTGTAAAAATGGAGTGAAAGCTCGTTAAAAATGACAAAAATCGGAAAAATAGTTATACAGTTGCTTATCGAATACGGTTTTACTTAAAAAATTTTTTACTCGTTTCTTTAGAAACCCCATTTTGTCCCATATTCCTCTAAATGAATTTATTGTGATCCCTAGAAAATTTTTTTTTCTCCGTGTTTCACTGTTTATTAAAAAAATTTTTTTTTCAACGCCATGAAAATTGCTTTTTATTATAATCATTTTTTTCCACTTTTTCTGATGATGAAGTTGATGAAAATGTTTTTTTTTTTGTTGAAATTTTTAGATAAAAAAACTCAATTTTTGATTCGAATGTTTTTGAAATAAAAAAAAACAAAAATTTTTTTAAAAAATTAATTCAACTATTGTTTTTTCTAAAAAAATGGAATTTAAAGCAAATAGTTTTATTTTTCGTTTTTCGAATAAAAAATGTTTTTTTACTATAAAAATAAAAAAAAAATTTTTTAAATATAAATTATGGCATTTATGGTATTTTTTGTAATGAATTTTCACGATTGTAATTTTAATTCACTCGTTGCGCAGCCTCTCTCCCCACGTCAATTAAATTCAAGTACAACTTGCAAGCGATGAAGTGTTGAAAACTGTTTTTAATTCTCGAGCTCACATGAGGCCAGAGATGGCGTTGTATTATTCCCCTCACATGTGCAGCAATCGGATATGTGCCGTCTTATTTCTAATAATCTCTAGGAGAGAGCGCAAAAGAGGGAGGATTTACCCCCCTCGACGACGCGTCACTTTTGCGCTCGCTTCAACCTCCGCTCTTGCGCACATTCGACTCTCGTTCTCATCGCCCCTCTGTTGTCCGCCACAGCCGATGTTTCCGCTTGCCGTCTATATACACGGATCCGAGGAATTCGCAAATTGCATTTGCACTTGACGTTCGCTCCAAGGACTCTACTGCTACCTCCACCCCCAATGTAAAGAAGTGGCAGGTACACGCAGATGGACAGTTGTTCATGAATTTTCTCACAAGAATTTTAAATATCAACTCTAGCCAGTTTTATTATGTTTTCTTGTATATGTATCAGCCAAATTTAATACTTATTTATACAATGAGTAATTATTTTTTTATCTACAGCAAAAGTTTCGTTTAATCATTTTTTGTTTAACTGGAGAAATTGAAGTTTCTAAAATTGAAAAAAAAAAGGAGAATACGATTCTCAATAAATTCGCATCATTCGAGAGTATAGTAAAAAACGAGGGATGAAAATCGAGTTGATTGAAGTTTTTTTTTCATTGAAAATAAAATTAAAATTTTTTTCTTGATTTTTTTTTTTTTTCGAATTTTCTACGATAAATTGGAAACTAGAGAGATTTCAATAAATCTATCTCACGTTGAGTAATAAAAGAAGAAAAAAAAATATCTTTGCATAGAAAATTAAATAAAAAAAAAAAATTTCCAACAATATTTTCATTCTCCAATTTTCCACGATAGATACAGGAATTAATTATATCTGAAATATATGGAGATTAAAAGTTGTTTTTTTTTTTTTTATAGAACATGAATTATAGAGTTTTAGAATATTTGAGTTGAGTTTAAAAAATGATTAATGCTTGGGAATCTCGCTGTTTTCATGATTTTTTTGGTTTTTTTTGCGATAACTCGATAAATATGAAAGATAATGAAAAATGTTATTATAGTTAAATAATGAAGGTACTATTACCTACAAAAAATGTTAAATAAATTTTTATGTATCTTCTACAGTTTTTGAGATATTATCGATTTTTGAAAATTCTTATTTTTCAAATTATCACAAAAACAAAACAAAATATCAAAAAAATTTATTCTACATTTTTAACAAAGAATAAAATTTCTCATTATTTAACTTCTATACTATTTTTTATTATTACGCATAGTAATCGAGTTGTCATCAAAAAAATAAATCAGAAAAACCGCGCGATTTCTAAAGGGTGTATACCCTTTTGTAAATTTAACAAAAAAAAAAACCTTTTTTTCCTTTATCAAATATCTAAAAATTCACTGTAGAACTGAATTCAATTCAAAAGAGAAAAGAAAACGTTTACGACTGACGTAACATAGGTTGTTCTACTTAAAAAAAAAAAAAAACGAATTAACCATAACGACACGTTTTTACGTGTTTTTGGCATTACAATCGCGATTTAGCGCAATTATCCATGAGACCTTTTTTGAAGACAATTTTACAAGCTACAAAAAACATTCCCATCAAAAATTTCACAAGCCTCTTAATTCCCGAGATATTTACAGATTTCAAAGTCTTATAAAATTTCAAAGCGCGGTTATTGCTACTAAAATCCAACCCTTGTTTCCCTCCCTTTAAAAAATATTTGAAATAGTCAAAATATTCATTAAACAATTCCAATCAACTTATATATCTCATTAAAAATATAAAATAATTCCCAAAAGATTATTTCTGTTTTTACATAATAATTAAAAAAAATTCTCAACATAAAAAAAAATTTTCAGCATTTTTTCCCGGACTAACAAGCTCATTAAAATGAAATTCCCAACAATAGCCTTGTAGAGTATTTATTCTAAAATAATATCTAATAAAGCACCCCTGGTATGAGAGGGTGAGTAGACGTGGAAACGAAGGAAAGAAAAATGAATTTCTCCATCTGATGCGCATTTCCCACGACGCAATTGTTCTCGCCCCGAGGATTATCGTTATCCAGCAAGTGAGAGGGGTGTGCGGACGCTATACCACGTGTCATCTCACCCCCGAAAACCGAGGTCAAAGGACCTGAACACAGTCTTCAGATGATTCTCCACCACAAAAACAAAAGAAACAAAAATCAACTTCTTAAATTGTCGATCAGCCAAATAAAACTGATCCGGATTTTTTTTTATTCCATCATCCCTTAGACCACCCGCTGGAAAATTGCCCAGAGAATTGTGGGTGTGTGTGCACACGAGCCTCCACGGGGTGTAAACCAGAGCCCAATGCTAAAACGCAACCCCTCGCGCGAGCGAAGCCCCTTGGAAGAGTCCTCTGGAGAAAACGGAATAAAAAAGTGGATAAAAAATTTTTTTATCCCGCGATTTATCCCCAATTGTGTTTTTATATATGAAAAAAAGTGACGGAAAATATTTTCACGCGGCCAATTAAATGCAGACAAACGCAGGCAAGAGAAAATTACCGCAAAATGCAGCCCCAGGAGGGTGAAATAGGTAAAAGACGAGAGGAAAACGAGTAGTGGATTCACTGTGTGGGCCAGACATCAGTTGGAGTCTCGCTCAGAGAGTCGGGTCGCTAGGCAACCCTCTGCCTCGGCCTGGAAGCCCGTAGAATTGCTGGAGATGCAACCCCTCAATGTATCGGCCCGGCCAACTATACTCACAATTTTCACTGCTATATCATTGCACCCTGTGTTTGATTTTTTTCCAGGCCCTGCAGCGAGATTTCAAATTTTTTTCCACGTCCTCTGGGGCTCCCTTGCCCTTGCTCGGCCTGTTTAACTGATTGTAGGTGACGTTCGAGGTGCCAGGGGATGAAAAACAAGGTAAAGAGACTCACAGAGGGCGACGCGCTGTCTGGCTCAGTCGACATTCCTGTCTGTCGAGATTACCGGGGTGAAGTAGTGTCGAGCGACACAAAAAAAACCGTTCGTTTTCCTGTTCATACAAATTATGGCTAAGTAAGTTTTTTTTTAAGAGTTTCCAATCTTGAAAATAATTTTTTTTCATGGTTATTTTTTAAGGTATAATATCGTGAAAAATTAAATTATCGTTGGATATATCGTTTAATTTTTTTGGATGCAGTAAATAGTGAAGAAAAATTTATTGAAGCAATAGTTTATTAGTTATCTCGAAAAATATGGCAGATACACAAATTTTGATATCTATTCTTTTTATAGTTTATAAAATTTTCGACAAAAATCGTCTTATGCATTGATTTCGAAATCTTCACGGTTCTTGAGATAAACAATAAACAAAATATCGTCACTTTTTAATTTTTTTCTTAACGTGATAAATATCATGAACAATTTCGTTTTTAATTCAATATTTCATTTAAATTACAAAAAATACTCTTGTCTCATTTTTTTTTTCAATGAAATGATTTGTTTATAAAATAATTTTTCAACCCGTCCGCTTGAAAGAAAAAATTATTTTACCTTTAAAATGTTAGAAGAAAATTTTTTTTTCAAAAATTCCCCCCTGAAAAATCGTTTAATGCCCCCCCGGAACAAATATGGATAAAATTGCAGGTAACATCTCGCACACCCTTCAAAAACAAAAATCCAAGTCAAAGGGTTAAATTAAGCCACCCGGGGTATAAACCGGCCGGTGAAGGTTGAGGGGAGGTCGAGAGAGAGGCCAGAAAAAAGGCTGCTGCCACTCGGTTTTACTTGAAACTCGCGAAAAGCGTTGCTTGTCGCGCCGGAAAAGAAACCCCCGTACTTGGACAAGGTTAGCCCGCGCCCAACGCCGAGGGGGTGGGGGTAGAAGCCGCGAGAGGGGCGGAAAAGGAGCGCGGGGGTGGTGGCCCGCAGCTCCGGGCGCTCGTGATAACCGAGATCGCGAGGGAAAGGACGGTAGGGGTTGTAAACCAGGGGGTTGCAGATCGATGGAGCCGTGACGTCACGGGGCGGGATGCTGCGTTGCCATGGTGACCGCCAACGAACCCGGCCGTAGTTCGAGGCCGCATCTAGGACCTCCATCAAATTTTATTTAATTACCACCCTCCCTCTGCCATCCCTTTTGTGACCATTCAGCCTTTTATTGTCCGGGACGAGTTTGGCTGAAAAAAATTTTTTACAATTGCATTTTTTATTTTTCTCTCTTGGGGGTAGGTTTCAATGATTTTTTACATGGCGCCCAATTTTTTTTCAATCAATAATTCGCTTGATTATTATGCGCACCCCCTCGATATTGGTGATTATGGTGCGTGAGAGATGCTGATTTTCCAGCGCGTCTGAGTATCAACGCTTTTCCACACTTGCTCTCCTGCTTGGCCCGTGGTGAGCTGTGGGAAAATGACCGCATTGTGGCCTCTGTGAATTTCACACCCTCCCTCAGCACCCTGCATGGGTTTTGATGTTTCTTTTTTTTCTTGACGCGGAAAAATTACTCTCGAGCTGTATCGTCAGGGTTTATAGAGGCACGGGGGTGGATAGAGAAGAGGGGGTGGTTTTTAAAAATTTAGAGAGCTGGGGTAGTTAAGTCGAGGTATTAGGAAATTTTTTTGTTTCTCGTTTTTTTCGATGAGATTTTATACTTATTTTTATCCAATCTTTGTTTTTGTTAATTTTTATTTCTGTATATGTTGGATTTTTTTTTTAATTGGAGCGATTAAGGGTGGAAAAAATTATTGGGATAGTATTTTAGAATCGAGGAAAAGTTAAATATTTTTTTATTTTTTAATTAAAAAATTTTTTCTTTTTTTTAGTAAAATTGGAATTTTTTTTAATGTAGACAAGAATATCTTGAAAAATACTGAGTTTGTGAAATTTTTATTAGAAACCTTTTTTATAGATCTTTCTTCTGGCTATAAAAAAGTATTCTTGTAAAAATTTCAAAAACTTCGTTCTTTCACAAGTACACAAGTTTAAAAATTTTTACATGTAATTTGTTCATAAATTTTATTTCTTTAAAAGATATTTTTTAAATATGAATTTATTTAAAAAACAACTACATCTCAAATATAAAAAAATATTTTATAAATAAAAAAATTTTGTTTCCCCTCAAAACAATTATAAATAACAAAGTTTCTCTTCCTTTTA
Source organism: Macrocentrus cingulum (assembly GCA_002156465.1). NCBI lineage: Eukaryota > Metazoa > Arthropoda > Insecta > Hymenoptera > Braconidae > Macrocentrus > Macrocentrus cingulum. The sequence goes on along the minus strand of MVJL01009404.1, from coordinate 209,328 downwards.
CCGAAAAAAAAATTTTTTTTTCCATATGAAAACTGAATAATATCACTTGTAAAAAATTATCCACCCCAAACTATAGCGAATAGTTGGAAAAATTGGAAAGTACCAGTGAGCAGAGTGCATCGGGGATCGATGGTTGCATGTAAATACAGATGCATGTGTATACACGAAGAAATTACACGTGTGAGTGACAGGGTTTTCCATTACATTTTCGAATGAGGAGGTCGGGGGGTGGCTGGAGACAGGTTACTGCCACCCCAGTGTCCTGGGTGAGGCCGAACAATTTTTGCGTGAGCCTTGCATGCATATACATGTGCCACGTGTGCGCCTCTATATGTATTTATATTCTATACATCGGCAAGGGTAGTACTGAGGGGGTGTGTTTGGTCCGGGAGCAGCTCGTGAAGCTGTATTGATCCAATGCGAGCGAGAGCGAGCTAAACTAAGCCGCGAAGCGTTGCCTTGGCAACTCTCTCCCACATTTTTCATCCCCCCACGCCGAAAACCACCCCCCACGCATTTCTCCAGCCTCGCTCGCTCTCTCTTACTCGCCTTTACTCTCGTTTTGCTGATTTTAAAGCCACCTCGTGCACAAGACAAGTCTGTTGATGCTATACAGACTTTCTTCGGGTGCATCTCAACCCCCCCGAGCACTTCCGCTTCTCTTCCTTCTTCCGGTGCCAGCAGATTTTTATATGCGTGCAATTCATTTATAATTCGTATATAAATTTTCCTCTGCTTAGTTTTTTTTACCCCCACTTCTCTTCTCATCCCTGCGGGTTTTTTCGGGGGAGCACTGGGGATTATCACTGGGGGGTAGTTTCCTAGGGGGGAATATGAAGTCACTAATGATATCAAAATACGATCGATTGGATTCATGCTTGTTTATTTATTTATTTATTGTTTTTTTTATGTTTTCTCGACACTTTTTTGTGATAATGAAGTTTTTTTTTATGTTATAAAATTTTAGGAAATATTTTTCGATTTATTATTCAATTGTTTAACCAGCAGAAGCATGAGAAAAAATTTTTTTTTATAACTTCATTTTTTTTGTTAATAATTATCGTTTTTTTGGCTGAAAAAAAATACATGTGCATGCGAATTAACTCATTAACTCTCTGAAGGGGTGGAGGATGTTTTTAGCTGTGAGATGGATATATAAATTAAAAGTAGAAAAAAACTTTTTTCTGTTCAAAGATCATCAGAATATTGTAAACTATTTCAGAATATTTAAATTTGAATTTTGTTTTTTTTTTTTGTAATTATTTTTTTTTTGTGAAACAAATTTTTTTCATGCTGTTTTAGTATAAGAAAAAATAACTTTAATTCGCAATGGTGGGTATTGATATCGATAAAAATAGGCAGCCAACAATAATCGATATTAATTTAATTATAGTTTAATTACCCACTTGCTGTATCATTTATCATCATATACATTATATCGTCTTCTCCGATGTTTTTTTCAACTTATCAGTAATATTACAAAATTAATTAGTAAAAAATTAATTTATCATGTAATTTTGGACAATTTATAGCAGGTTAACTACGACGTGATAATCAGAGACTAATTAATTAACGTGTGATAGTGTGAATAATTGAGGGATGTTTCCAGGGCTATAAGTGACGTCTAGTGTGTTATAATCGAACGTTTTAAATTTACTCTCCAGAGTCCACCACAGCACAGTCGTGCTCGTGCAGCAGCATTTTGATGGAAATTCGTCTCCATCTCGCGGGTAACTATCCAACTCGAATAAACTGTTTCGAAATCGTTTTTAATGTGAAAACGGTAAATTCAACGTGCAAGCAAAAGCTACAAAAGTATTTAACATTTTTCTTCCCTTAATTTTTATCATTTAATTATTAATTTCATTTAATGTTTATATCATAACTTTATTGATGTGTGATGATAAATTCTAGTAGATAAAAACAAAGCGTAATTTTTAAAATAATTAAGCAAAAAGTTGATATATGTAAAAATTAATTGAAAAAAATGATTGAAATGGTGAAAAAAAGAGAAAACAATTTATGTGCCTTTGTTTATAATTTTATATGTAAAAGTGGCAACATGGTAAGAGCTTGAAAGGGTATTTAATTAGTTAAATTGTTTATTTACAACTTTACGGATAAAAAAAAATGTTTTTCCGCTTAGTTTTCGCACGAAAAATCATTTTAACGCAAAAGTGCATAGAAGAAAAATATGTATGATAAATTTTTATTAAATTGACTGTCTGACGAATTGTTTATTAAATAAAAATATTGAAATATCTGTTATCTAATGAACTTATACGGTTTATGCTCTTGTGTGACATTTAGAAAAAATGTGGGATTTTGAATTTTCAACCTCTGGTCCATCGCTCTCTCTCAGAGCTCTCACAGCATCCTGCTAGAATATCTGGCGCCATCTGCCGAGTCACACTCAGATCCCAATGAACCGAGTTTTATGGGGTTGGTTGTGTGTTTGCGGGCTGAAGTGGCTTAAGGGCGAGTTGCGGATTCGCCGGGGTGCAGAAAATCAACGATAAGTAGGCGCTGCTGAATGGAATTATTATTTTTGAAGGTATTTAAAGGGTATTTAATAATTTTCTTGAGTAATTTGCTTGCTCTAAAGTCTTTTAAAATCATCCAAATAGAGAAGAAATTGCTAGGGGTTGTGAAATAGGGGTTAAAAGATGCTTCAAAACCAACAATTGCTCTCAATTGACATTGGTGTTTCCTGGAGGGGGGCGATGGTTTTAATTAAAATGGCTGTGATTTAGTTTCGATGATTATTCTCATATTGATATTGTTTTTTATCGATTTACAAATGTAAAAAAATAATTTTTTTATGGTTTTAAAGTATTTATTTTATAGAATAATTTTTCTGATTAATTTATTTCAGCTGGAGTAGAGCGCAAAATGTCACCTTGAACATGAGATTTGCCGGATTCAGATAACAAGGTCTTGAAAAGCAATTTTAGGTAAGTTTTTTATTTTTTCAATTTTTAAATAACTTGACCTATATGTTTGTTTTTTTTTTTTTGTTTAAATCTTAGATTAAATTTTTAAAGTATTTTCTATGAATCGATTTACATACAATTTTAAATATAAGTATGTTACCGATGACATATTGCAGTATTAAATGGAATTGAAATTTAAAATAAAAGTGAAAAAAATATTCTAGTGCTTTCACAATCACAAGAAAGTATAGTACGATGTTAAAACTTTATTGAAAGTGAAGGTATTAATTTAGGAAACTAAAATATAGAAAATAAAAAGAGGTAAAAAAGTTTTAAAACCGGTGGGATTTTTCACAATCACGAAAAAATGAGATAAAATCCCCATGCACCGATTTTATTTTTCATTTATATAAATATTGATTAATTTTTAATAAAAATGATTTATTTTTTAAAATAAATCAAAACTTAAAAAAAAATTCTTTTTAATTTTTTATCATTATTTCATAAAAAAAAAAAACTAATTTTTCATTTGAAAAATTAGAAACTAGATTTTTCAAGATTTTACAAAAATTAAAATCAGTAAAAAATTTTTTAATTTCAGTATAAATCGACTGAACCGCTCTGTAAAGTGATATCCACCTAAAAATGAGGTCCTACGATGGTGAAAGCAGTTCAGGGGAAGAAGATGAGCGCAGAGAGGGTCTTCCCGAGCCACACCTCAATCAAGGCTCATGGCGAGGATCGTCAGGACACCCAACTTGGGCGTGGGAGCACCGAGCGGTATAAATATCCCCTTTAACACCACAAAAAAACCACAATAACACCCTAAAAAAAATTTAGCACCAGCATGCGAGTCAATCAAACGCCTCTCTGGAGTCCCTAGCCTACTCCGGAGGTCCTGGAGCTCATCCAGGCATGAATGTAGTTCCAACGGGTTACTCTGGATCAGACCATGCTCAAAACCACGGCCGAAGAACCCCCTTGGGTGCCGTGGGCCTTGGGGGGTTTTATTTTCAACAGCAAACTCACGCCTCATCGAGTGCTCTGTCGTCTGATGAAAATCGACCGGACTCTGAACGGTAAGCAAATTTTGACTGTTATCCATAAATTTTAAATAATGCACATTTTAAATTGATTTTTTAGGCCATCAACAGCTCGTTTGAGCTGTCCGCCCAAGTCGAAAAGTGCTCGACAGGGAAAAAGCGTCAGGTTGAACATCAATGCCCGTGAGCGACGGAGGATGCATGATCTAAATGACGCTCTGGATGAACTGCGCTCGGTTATTCCTTATGCTCATAGTCCGTCAGTGCGAAAACTATCAAAAATTGCAACTTTGCTCCTGGCAAAAAATTATATACTCATGCAAGGTAATTAAATATTTGATTAAATTTTTTTTCGACGGAAAGTTATTCCTCGAATGTTTGACGTTTTTTTTTTCCGAATTTTTTTCGGATGTTAGCGGAAAATAAAGCAATTCAACTAAAAATACAGAAATAAAATAGAAAAATGCTCACGGCCGTGAAAATACTTTGAAAAAAAAATGTTTTTCCCACAAAGGCAATGCCCTGGATGAACTCCGAAGGGTGATAGCAGTTCTACAGTCGCCTCATGCTCACACCACGGCTCTGCCACCGACTCCAGTGTCCTACGACTTGTTGCAAGGATTTCCGGGAAAGCTTTTCCAAGGCGTGCCGGAGCTCCAGGGTATTCCTGGACTCAATCCAGGCGCTATGGCCTCCTCTGGAGGTTCACGCTCTGACATCACGGTCTCGGGAGATCTGAGCATCTCCGGGACAGAGTCTGCCTAAAGTCTTTATAATTATACAAAGCAATGAAAGTCTACTTGGAAATTATGGAAAGTTTGGTTAAGTAATGTGTCTATCTGGCTTTTAAAGGCACATTATTTCACTCCTAGTAATACGCCAAGTCAATGAAAGTAATTTAGTGGATTAAGGAGATTTTTGATGATCTTACTGATGAAACGGTGAGTCTAATTTCACGTAAACTTCCTGTTAAAGGTATTGAGGATTTGAAAAGTTGTCTAATAAACTTTTTATTTCCGTCCGGAAGACGATAGTCAATATTAGGATGTGATAAGTGTGAGATTAAACTAGTCGTGCGCTCATACAGGCATATTGAATTTATATATTTATCATCTCGAGTAATAACTTGAATATTTTATTGATATACACAATATATATATAAATAATATATATATAAAAAATATAAAACATTTATTTATAGAGTGTCATGAAAGAAGAAAGAAAGTGAATTGCAAGTGCTCAAGAGCGTGACGCGGATCTGCCTTAGTGTAGACCTGTAATAAACTTAATTGATTAATTTTTCATTGCTATAAAGATAAAAAAAAAATATATATATATATATATAAATACTTAGGCAGCAAGTTTTCATTCATGAGCAATTAATAAAAGAATAAGATTAAACCAAATAGATAAGTAAAACTTATCGAAAAAAAAAACGTCAATATTAATATTAGAACTTATAAAATTATGAAACGAAAAAAAATGTCTTTAAGTAGTGTAGAATCTGCTAATCAGCATTTAAATAAAATATATATTTAAGGGAAAAAAGAACAATGGGCGTTTTTTTTTAAAATAATTTTACAAATGTCAAAAGGTCGTATAATAAGAAAAACCTTAATACAAAAAACAACGAAGCTTTTTTACGTTTAAAATAAATTTTTGTAAGTATGTCAGATAAAATTTTTTTTTTAATTTTCTAAGCAGATTCATAAAAATTTTGCAATTTTTTTATTTTTTACTTTTTTCGTGATTAGTTAGTAAATAAACAAGATACCGAAAAATTTTATAAAAACTAAATGATTGAGGGTTCAATTATCTAAAAAAAATGTGATATAAATTTTTTTTTTAACCACCTCAGTTTTTGAGATATTACTGGTTATTGAAAATTCTTATTTTTTAAAATATCTTGAAAATGACGAAAAATATTTAAAAAAATTTATTTTATATTTTTTATAGAAAATTAAATTACTTATAAAGATATCCAACTAATGATTTTGAGCTTTTCCTTAAATACACCCTTTTTGACATTAATGAAACGATGGAAATTTTTTCCAGCCATAAAAACACTTTCCTGAATTTTTTCCCATCATTTGATAACTTTTTATTAATACAATTTCAAACAAAATTATCAATAAAATTTTAAACGATCCAACGAAAATTTCGGTTCAACTTTTGATAAGTATTATTACTAATCATAAAATTAAAATCATTTTGTTCATAAAATCCAGCCACTTATCTATTTAATCGTGTTATCAATATCGTTAAACCAATGTTTCAAGTCCCACATTTAATTCCCCAAAGTGAACGAGATTTAGTCAAATAAACTTGAAATATCAAATTAACAGTCGGAACATTAAGTTATTGACTGTAGATAATTAAACAGTAAATTAACTGGTAAATTAAACGATGATATCTAATTTATATCTCCCTTAGAACACCGCGGTGAGGGCGTGAGATTTAAATTCGTGCGCCATTTTACACATGCATCCGTGCGCCTGCGCAAGTACAAACAAGATGGCAGCGCCCAGCATGTGGCGTTACCTAGCGGAAATGGCGTGCCCGCACACAAAGTGAGAGCATTCCTCTAAAGTTTTATTGTATTTTGCTAGTAAGTACATACTCACACACGCAACGTTTCCTTTTTACTTTTGCATCGGCGGTTTGTGGAGCGCGAGTGAAATACCCACCTCTCAGCGGTTGTTCGGCGTGTGCTTCAAGATGGCCTGGGTGCTGAACGACTGTGTGATGTTCACGATTTGCTTGGCGTTGTGTGTGTCGTAATAAACTAGCTCGCAATCGTCGGACACCAGTGGATGTGGCACGATGAGGGAAAATATGACGCGATTAACTCCAAAAAAGGGGTGAGTTTATTTCCTGCAAGTTACAAAATTTACCGGCGATGTTGAAAACATTTTTTCTGATCATTTATCCACAGTAGTAGTAATTACATACAGTGAGTCCGTATAGTGTTATAGTTACAACTTGGAATATATTCTTTATTTGTGACAGATGACGTCAAGTAATTTTTTTTTTGTGATTTATTTATATCTATTTTTTAATCTCAAAAATTAATTAGGTCAATTGGATGTATTAATAATTATGACGAATTTTTTTTGGAGCAAGGTTTTGTATATATAACGTTAACTAAAACTTTCCACGAGGTTGCAGCAGGAAAATTGAATATTTTTTACATGTTATACAATCAAATAATTTTTTTCTTCTAATATTTTATTAAAAAAACTCGTTAAAATTACGGTTGTTTACAATTTTCCTATTTAATATAATGAAAAAAATGAATTATCTATATTTGTTTTGATTTAAATTTAATTCAAATATATGCACAGATTGTTAAATAATCTCTCTAGGAGACAGTTAGCAGTGATATCCACCGCCTTTCGTTCCGCCCTCGCAGTATAAAAACTCGTCGAACTTTTCCGGGATAGGAGGGAAAGCGAGTGAAACACTTGAGTACACAATGCACATCCAACTTGTATACTATACCTCCCATAGTTAACAACAATTACAAACTACACAAACTTCCGAGATTTTAAATCGAAAATCAAAATAAAATCCATTTTCCATATTCAAAACAAGTTATGTTGTCATGAATAGTGAAAAATTCCCGTTGCGTCGTGTTGCAAGGACACTACTCACTGCATTGACGCACACACCTTTGTGTGTAGATCGCGTCGAGTGACGTCAGTTGGACTATGACGACGAATGACATTACGAACTGGTCGACAAAAATCCTAATAGTCACGTGACAGGCGCAACGTACCGAAAAAAATCCAAATTAACCTGAAAATAAATTTTTTATTCCAATATTTTCCACTTACAACCGATTTACAGAGTTAAGCTCAATAGTCGGTAATGCAGATTTTTCCCTCTACTAAAGTTTGGCCGGGGGCGGGGGTATTGTTGCATTCGTGCAACAGAAATTCAAAGATCAACAAGATGGCGTCGCGGTTGTATATTGGGTGAACGCGCGGTCAATGTTTTCTCCACTTTATGCGGCATTTACAAAAATTTGTGAGACGAAGTAAAGTACTATGAAGATAGCGCAAATAATAGTGAGGAAAATGAGAGAATGTCGGAGCGACATGTGGCGGGGGAAACGAGAAGTTAGTCCTAGATAGATGGAAGATCGCAGTTGCCACGGCGACCGACATTGATTCCACCTCCTCCACCTTCCCGCCCCCCCTTTTGCTCAACTTGCGTTATAGCTTCTCCCGCCGTGCTCTCTCTGTCGTCACTATAGTTTTGTTGGTTCGCGCGCTCTCCTTTTGTTTTACTCTTCCATGCTTCGCTGCTGGTATTTTTTTTATAATTTATTTTTTCGTCTTTTTCGCGCCGTGCTAGGAGGCAGAGGTGGCGACCGAGTGAATTAGTGCCACAAGCTGGCCGGAGAATCCGATGGTTTAGTTAGACATGGAGTTAGTTCTGGCTCCTTTTCGCGTTGCCTAGCAACCGGCACATGCGTATACATGCTAATATTTTTACTCTAGTATCTTCGACTCTGGATATATGGTATTTTTTGTTTGTTAAAAAGCTTCAACTTTTTTTTAAGGTTTATTTCTTTGTTTTAACGATTTTCTCAGGATGTTCACGTGTTTGGAATTGTTTATTGTGCATATGGGCTGACGATGTTGACCTCGTTCCGACAGAGTTCTTCAGGCACAGTGTGAAGAAACGTTCCGATACTTTAACAGCATCAACAGCGCCATCATCCGTTGATCGTGCGAAAGTTTCGGAAAAACTCCCTCTAGGGTTCATGAAACTCGTCGTCGTTGTCGGTTTTACGAGCGTGTTCACACACACGTGCTTTTGTCCGCCCTTCAGGCTGCTTTGAGTACTCCAGGTTATTTTATTCACTTGTTAGCGTATTTCGTGATGAATGAGATTAACAGGCCATCATGTTTTTTCGCACTATCCTATATACAAATTCTTCTGCTTCATTGTCGACATTTCTCTTTTTCTATTTATTTATATCCACGTATAAAAATTAAACAAAAACTTTTTTCTGCTACTCTGAAAACGAAAGGTTTTTTTTTTGTGAGTTTTTTTATACGCCTTCTAAAAGAAGAAATCATTAAATATATTAAAGTCGATAAGAGAAGTTGGATTAAAGTGGATAAAAGTGGTTTTTATCATTTATCATGATGTAATTTGCTGTTTTACTGATAAATAATTCAATGATTTTGGTTTATACGAGGCTATAAGGATATTTTTGATTTTTTTTTTTAAATTAAAAATACTTCTTTTTAATTATAAATATTATTGATAAAGAAAACGGTGTTTCAGATTGCAGGTTTTGATTTGCGAGATGAGAGAAAATGAAATTGTTGAGAAATTTATTTTATCTGTTGTCCCGTCGTGATAATAAGCCCTGACCTCGGTCCCTGTGGGGCCATTGAGGGCCGACGGGAGGGGGAATTTTAAGTGACGGTTGTTACAATGTAGGTGACGAAGTAAACGACGTCTCGACACACGCAATCACCACCCTCGGCGACCGTCACGCCGCGCGGGGGCGTCGATACCGGCGTCTATTGAGCGGATTGTCATCCTAATACATGTAATATGTAGATAAATTATAATTTTTGGCGGGTTTTTTTTGGGTGACTTTGAGAAGAGTTTTTCGCTGTATATGGGCTTCCAGTGAAATGACCTTCTGCGGGCAAATATTGGTATAATGAGCACTGAGGATTGAGAAGAAGGGTTCGCACGGTATGCACGTGGTACTATAGTGCTACCATAGTGCTACCACTGCGGTGGGATCGATTCGCCCGGAGGTGGAATATATTCCGCCTGCTTCCCTCAACCTCGTTTACAAGCCCCAATATATACAACACACCCTCTCTCGCCGTGGCTCAACTTGTGTGTGTGTATATTACCCGGCAAAATATTTGATGTATTACTTACTCACAAGACATATGCATACATTAGCTTTTTAATATGTATGCATGATGGTTATATTGGCTCAAATGACTTTTCAGCACATTTAATTATAGAGCTGTAGTAAAACTATTTTTTTTTTTAGTTTATTTGGTGAACCTGTTTGCGAATATCTGGGCACTGTGTATTAACTAAAAAAATTATTGCACAAGTAATTTTCATCTAGGGTTATATTTTTTCTAATAATTTGCATTAAAATGAAAATTATGTCAGGATTTATTTTCTTAATCGGTCAATTTCCGGTTATGATAAGTACACAGGTCGGAAAAACATCTATTTTAAAATAGTTAAATGAGTCTTAAATATTTTTAACCCTTTCGAGTACACACTGGGTCATATGGACCCGTACGATGACTTTGATCGAATATATGTAACACTCAACCATTTGAGAAAATCGTAAGACTAATTTAAACTATCGACTGTGAAATTCGACAATTGTTGTAGCGTAGTGAGTTATCAGATGTGTTTGAGATTAAATTGAAGCCAGAGATGAGTTTCAAAATACTCTCGATTAAAATAAATTAAATGATTAATTTTTTTATTTATTAAATGTATTTCAAGAGGACTCATGTAAATTTTCAGCAAGAAATGTTAAAAATCTGAAAAGTTAAAATTTTTTTGTACCAAATTCCGTTTTTTTTTTTTTTTTAGAAAAAAAGCTTTGATTGTAAATTTTTTTGTTATGTTAAAGACTTTATATAATAACCTTTTTAATTATGAACTATTTGAAAACAATTTTTTTTCCTGGCTCAAAATGACCCGTATGTGTAGAAGATGTCGAAAAAAATACGTGTGTACTTGAATGGGTTAAATTAAAAAGAAATAGTTTAATTTTACCACGCATTTATGCATAATTTAAACTCAAAAAATGACATTTTTCTGTTTACCAAAATTCATTTATTTTACTGTATAGAGGAATGTAAGGCAAAATGGCGGGGGGGGGGGGCACTTTTACATTTGGGGTACCTCATTGTACCCCAATTAATTTAATTTATTTTATTTATTGTATTCCAATGAAATGTGCATGCCTGTTTACAACAAGCTATTCCTCTGTATTTCTGTAGTCTTTGTTGTTTTACAGACGCGCTTTCTTCTTTCCATGCACACATTCACGAGCGAGGCATTTTCCACATGGACATAACTTCTACAACTATACACGCGTACATAACCTCTACACACGGACGTAGACACGACGAGCCAGCAGGGCAGACAAACGCGAGAGCTGCTATATAAAAAGAGAAAGAATCTATTGCTGCATGAACCTTTCACAGAAAGCGGAAAAGCATCACGGCAATATTGTCGACCTGATGATGGTGTCTGCCTCCATAAAATCCACTGATTCAAGATATCCAACTCAACTCCCTTTATATATCGCCGAATCATCTTGACATTTTATTGCAATATTTTGTATGGCTTGTTTATCACTACCGTGTGTGTAATTACACGTTTAGTTGGCAAACTTGGGGGTTATGTTAACGATAACGCGCGCGCGGCCTGAAGCTCTTATTTATTGTTCAGGGATTTTGCCGGCAGTGCGCATGCGCTCGGTGCTTTTTCGTTCGTTGAACCATTGCCCGTTGGCGGACGTTCTCCGGGGCACTCGCCACTCAGTGCGCCATGTGCTCCCACTACGTTCCAACTGACCCGGGAGGGGCAGTAGCAGCGCGAGGCTGAAGGGTATAGAGGTGACGTGTTTGCTGCGCCCTGAGGGACAAGTTCTGTCGCTCATTCCATCGCCAACCGGTGGGTGAGCAGGTTCGACGTGTATTTTCCCGAGCTCACTCTCCCGAAAGCTCACAATCTGCAAAATTTTTACCGCAAAAGGGCATTACTACACATTATTTCCCCCTCTCTTTATTATTCACACAATCCATGATCGATTTTCATCGAAACAACGTATTATCGAAGGATAAAATAGAAAAAACATGAAATTACATATTCTACTCATCTGTGCGCGTCGAATTCACTCGTCCGCTTCACGCGGCAAAGATCGAGGTTTTAAATAAACTAAACTAAAGGTAAAATTAGTTGGTTCAAGATTGCTTACTAATCATTGATCGAAAATAATGAAGCAATCTGTTGTTTTTTTTTTGTTACAATTTTTGGCCTTTCATGGTGCGCACGGCACGGCTTATTGATCTCTTTACTCCTCTTTCGCCTGCTTATAATATTTTATCGGCAAAAAGGAGGAGTCGAAAATTCCAAGGATACCATCAGTACATAAATTAACTCTTGACGTAAGACACCGCGCACGTCCTATGATTTAATACAAACAAATTATTCTGTTTTTATTTGTTTTGTTGTAGACATCACTGAGGTGGAGGACGACATGGAACCCATGCCGGTAGCTGAGGGGTCTGCAGAGGTGTCCACCACGGGAAATGATCTTCAGGACGCTGCAACTCACGCAATGGTGACGGAATTGCAGGAGGTTTCTTGCAAGGACTGCAAGAAACCCGTTGATGTGGCGTTGCCGCTGGAAAATTCCCAAATTGACGCGACTGAAACATTGAAAGACGTCAGTGAAAAAGTCTTGCAAGATTCTGGTGACCCTGAGTGTACTTCTCTTGAGTCTAGTGACACCAAGATGGCGCAGGTTGAAGAAAATAATTCCAAAACAGATGGTAGATTGTGTTTGATAAATAGTGATGAAGATTGTGCGCGTGATTTGTTGCCAATTCGTGGGGATATTAAAAGTGTTGGCGTTGAAATATCTGATGAGCAGGTTAAACTATTGAAAAATGATATTAGAAGATTGTCGCCGGTGCTTGTAAGTCTTCGTGAGAGGACTTTGGGTGAGATTTCACTCACATCTGATTCGGGATTGTTTGGCGATCAGGTTACAAGCTTGGAAAATGATTTTCCAGCTGTTGATGCTAATGTTATTGATCAAGAGTGTGTTTCTAAGGCTGAACAATCGGGTTTGCAGTCAGAGTGCTTGATGGACACTAGTATTAGTCGTGACAATGAGGAAATGTGTAAAGTTACCGGTCAAAAAGAACTTCAAATTGTTCTGTCACGTGTTGACATGGTTCTCGATGTTTCCAGGACGAAAAACAGCGAATTGTGTCATGCGTGTGATGAAAATATATCATCAAAATATGCGGAAAATGATCAGCTTAAGCGCAAACAACCTATGGTTGTGTTACAGAGGACTGACGAGTGTAAATCATACAAGTTCAGTGAGCAATTTGATGTGAAAAAGAATTTTAACAGTTCGGCTGATGTGACACAAGATTCCCCAAGGTCTCATGCCATTTTGCATAGTCTTGACGGTGATACTAGGCTTCCTAGCGATGATCATGAAACTGAGACTGAAACCGCGTCTGACAGCTCCGAATTGCTGACGATGACTTCGGTGCAGATTGAAGACTGCGAAGAAGCTGTTGTTCATGGCTCGAGATGTCGGGAAATTGATCATGGTGCGCCGTCTGCGTCCATTACCAGGCTCGAGCCCGAACAGCCTGAAGCCTTCACTGAGGACTCGGCTGAAAGTCTGACTCTCGGTGCGACTGGTGCTGGTGATGAGGTCAGATCTGATGGCAGTGATTCGGGGCTTGGTAGCGAAATGCCCGGTGATCCTGGACCTCTGCCTGCTCCCGAAAGCGACTCGGAAACTTCCTTTCTTGATAGGATTCCCGATGATATTCTTACGGATAAGGAAAAAGGTTAGGAGGATGTTTTTTCACTAGGTTTTTATTATTTAAGTCATGAAAATACTCTGAAAATTATTTTTCTATTTTTTGGAAGTGTTTTTATTTTTATCAATTTGTTTAATGTTTGAGTTTTTTATGCTTGTAATAGAAAAATTGAATTTTTATTGACTATTTAGCTTAAAAAGTGAAAATAGAATTTTTGTTAAAAATTTTTCGTCTTTTCTTTATAAAATATTTTGAATGGAATTTTTTAGAAATTTTAATTATATGAATAAAATATTTAATAAATGCGCAAGTACGAGTTTTCCGACGATGAATAATGGTATTATTGAAGTAATTCTTGTTAAATTGTTAATAAGGAAAGCATTTGTGATAATTCTTGTATTGAAAATGTTTAAACAATAGAGTATGTATATATTTTCCGTGGTTTTATTGGTAAATGTGAAATATTTTATAGAAAAATGATGTATTGAAAGTATTGTGCTTGCGTTTTTTCCGATATTTTGCATAGAAATGCCTCGTGAAAGCTCATTTAGTACTGGTATTTTAGATAGGAGACGTGCTTTTACGCCATTGCTAGTATTACTGATATCACTGGATGGTTGATTACAGTGGTTACAACACTGGACGGCTTGGTACCAGTTGCCAGCGGGTCTGCGTCGCCTCTGTCATCGGCACTTCCGCCACTGCCGAGCTTTCCACTGCCGCAGAAAAGCAGCCTCAAACGCCGTCTGAGCGACTGCATGGAGGGTGAACCCAGTGCGAAACGTAACAATACTGGCGATGAGCCTGCGAGGAAGAAGAGAAACATTCATTTTGATGCTGTAACCGTCTATTACTTTCCGCGATCGCAGGGCTTCACCTGTGTCCCCTCTCAAGTAAGTTTATTGATCCATGCTTTTTTTTTTTTTCCACGCGACTGAAATTTTGCGTCTTTTTTTATCGTCCAAAAAAATTATTTCCTCCTTTTTATTTCTATTTTATATATATTATTATTGTCACCATTTTTCTAATTTTTTCTTATCAAACAATTGGTAGGCTATAAAATAAAATATAATTATTTTGGAATATTTCATTGATATAATCTCAGATAAAAATATTTCAACAATGGAAAAATGGCTTGAAGAAAATTATAGCATTAAAAAATGTCTGTAAAAATAATCAATTACAATATGATAATGTAATGTAATGTAATGTCAAATTCCTCGGCACAAAATATTTTTTTCCGAAAAAAATCGATGAAAATGAAAAATTTTAATTACTCAATAAAAATTAATTGATTTCTAGTATTAAAGATGTTTTATCGAAGCTAATAACATAATAATACGTTGATTGAAAGCTCAAAAAAATTTTTTTTTATCGTCACATTGATAATTGAAATTTTTTGCAAAATAAAAGTTGATATATTTTAAGTAAACGTGCAACCAGTTATTTAATTATCTTGTATTTATTTTTTGCCTAATTTTCGTTATAATTTTTTCATCGTACACAGAGCTGTGCCGTCTTACTTTATGCTACCGTATCCTTTGCAGGGTGGAAGCACATTAGGCATGAGTGCAACGCACACACACGCAGAGCGATTCTCTTTGACGGAGCACGCTGCTGAGCAGAGAAGAGTTCACAGAGCGAGGCTAGCGCAGCTGCGGACCGAGCGCGCTGCGAATTGCATTGCTGAGACGGCCTCGAGCTCGGAGGACCCCAGTGATGACACGGATGATGAGCCCAGTGATACCGACGATTTGGACATTGACAGCTACTACTTCTTGCAACCTGTGCCAACGTGGCAGAGGCGAGCTTTACTCAGATCCGCCGGAGTGCGGAGAATAGATGCTGTCGAAAAAGATGACTGTCGGGACATTCGCGCTAGCAGGGAACATTGTGGATGCGGTTGCAAAGGATATTGCGATCCCGAGAGCTGTCCCTGCTCCAGGGCTAATGTCAAATGTCAAGTAAGAGCAATTTTTTTTTTAAATATACCTTCGACTCAACGGTTTTTTATTTCAAATCATTTTTTTTAATTACTTCAAATACATTCTTTACACAGAATAGTCATCTGGAATGGGTTTTTGAGTAATTTCAAAATCTTGTGCATTTATTTTCTTCGATATTTTCATTAATTTGGCGAAAAAAAAAATTTTTTGTCTGACAAATAAAGGGTTATACTACTTAAAACTTAAAATTTTCCTTTATATATAAAAATATTTCGGATAAAGTGATGCAGTCTTATTGCAAGCAAATTCTAAATAATAAATCACAAATTTCTTGAATGAAAAACCCTTAAAAAGTTTATTATATGATATATATGTATAAAGGATTTTTCATTTCATTCATTCAGTGGCTATATATGCGTTTTCTTTACTTTTAATCAAGAAAAAAAAGTTTAAAACAACGGACGTTTTTGCAATTATTATTATAAATTTTTTGTATGTCAAAGATCAACCGAAAGGTCCCGGGTTCGACTCTCGATCCAGTCAGAGTGTCTTTGCTTGACAATTTTTTTTTTTCACCCATCCACTGGTTTTCCACTCTATCATTTGTGGGTCCAAATCGCCACTGCCGAAAGTGGCTATTCGGATCGCTATTTGTAAATAATTTTTCTTTACTCGTATTAAATTGTGTTCAGTACAAGTATTTTTATTTTTCATTCAAAGTACATCAATTCGGACAGTGCCATAAGGGCCTGTGTATTTTAATCAAACTTTACGAATTAATTTCTCTACTCACAGACGATAAAAAATTTTACTGATCGATCAAAAGCATAATTTGGAACTAAATCAAAAAATTTTATCGATTTCTAATTAGTTAACCCTCACGCCAGTACAACCTTTTAACACTGTCGCGATTTCTTTATGGATTATACTCCTTTAAAAAAAATGAATAATTTTATTTTTCCACCGACAGGTTGATCGAGCGGGATTTCCATGCGGCTGTACCCGAGACGGCTGCGCGAACACATCCGGACGGATTGAGTTCAATCCGGTGCGGGTGCGGACGCACTTTATCCACACGCTGATGCGCCTGGAGCTGGAGAAGAAGCAGTGCGAGGAGGAGGCGGAGCGCGAGATGTCGGCGAACCGCGAGGCAATGCGGGAGGGAGTTGTGCCGCTGCCCTCGAGCTCAGCGATGATCGAGCCCTGTCCGAGCTTTGCGAGTTTGCACTACGAGACGCCAAACATTGCCGCAGCCTCGTGCCCACCATTGCACGCGGCGCGAGAGGATAGCCTGGACCTGTACGCGATCCGTGACGACTGCTACCCGAGCGAGGATGCGGTTGACGGTGCGCACAATGCCTCGAGGAAATCCGCGCTGCACCCAGAGTTCAATCAGGCCTTCCAGACTTTCCCCACGCAGCAGCCAACCTTCCAGCCGACTCCGTACCCGGACTACGCGGCCTACGAGAGCCTGCCGTCGAGCTCGAGGCCGCAATTTCCCACGCAATTTCAGTCTGTGCCGCCTCCGACCGCTTTCACGCACTACTCGCCGTACCAGGACCCGTCTGCCATGCAGCAGGCACCCTGTCACCCGGTCCAGCACAGTGCTGCGCCTCTGTACGATACTAATTTCACTCAGGAAGACAGTGCCCAACAGCAATACACGAATTTAAACTCCATTCAGCCGCTCAGCTCGTCCATTGTTCAACAAATGGGCAAATTGGAGCCTTTTTCGGAACTTCTATCTGGACGTTACTCGTATTATGGTGAAATCGAGCCGCAAACTATGGCCTATGGGCCTGCTACAAAAATTGGTGAGGAGAAAACAGAGCAGAATCAACTTGCGTCCGAGGGTAATGAGGATTGCGATGAGAATTTTGGGGAAATTATTAAAAAATCCATGGTCGAAACGGTGTCGGCTTAAATTAGAATCAAAGTATATTTTTTTTGGTTATATTTTTTAGTAGTAAGGTGGTGTACCTGAGAGATAATGCTCTTGGTTATGCGGACAATCTGCGGTAGGAACAAAAAAAAATGTTTTTCAAAAAACTTTTCATGCGGATATCATGTAAGTGACTGGAAGTAATTATAATCAATGAGGTTGTGACCAAAAAACAACACATAAATGGGAAACAACACGCAGTTTATTATTAATAATTAAATTCTAGTATTTAAAATTGATGATGATATAGAGTAAGTGGAATTGGAATCGCAATTTTGCTGTGAGCAATGTATACAGTTATATGTATATGTTAATAGGGGAATTTGGTGGAATTAATATTTTTTTTTGTTAGGTAGACCGGCGGAAAACACTTTTTTTTTCATTGGGTAATAACGCGTTTTTTTGGTTTACGTTCGTTTTTGGACGGAAAAAGAAAAATTCGTGCTGATTTTTATTGCTTTTGTTAATTAATTCGGGGTATTATTGTTTTCCATGTCTTGACAAGGATTAGATATACAAAAATTATTCATTTGGCTTTTTTTTAGTTGAAAAATTTTTTTTTCTCTCAGTCGCTTATTTTAAAAAAATTTGAAATAAAGACTGGATTTTAAATCATTTTTTGTAGGCTTGTACTTGATAAATATTTTTAATTAGAAACAAAAAACTGATGGGGTGAAATTTGTAAAAAATTAATTATTTTCAAAATTTATTTATTGTTTTATATAGAATAAGATTTATAGTTTTAACATTCGGACAATTTATGGTATTTAAAATAAGTTTTAACAATGGCGGCCATAAAATCTTAAAAATTTCAATTTTAAATATTAACTTTTATATTAAAAACATGCTAAGCATGTATTGTTGATTTAGTTTTATGTAAAATTTGTAAATTCTATCAAGTTTTTAAGATATTTGATATGAAATGATATTTTTTTGCATTGATATTAAATTTTTGTTGTGCTAAAAAATTTTATATTACAAATATCTTTAAAACTATCAAATTTACTGAATTTTTACAAGAGAGAATTTTTGTAGGTCATAAAATTCTCTATAAAAAAGGTTATTTATAAAATTTTTGTATTTCTAATACTTTTTAAGATATTTTGGAAAATAAGCAGAATATTCCCTTGGCCAAATCGTATTTCCGCCTTGGTCTATAATTGTACACACACACACACACACACAAATACACACCAACGATAAATGATTATAAATTAATAAAATATAACTAATTCAATTAATGAAGTTTAAAATCAATTTCGGTTGTAAAACAATTTTTTTCAATGAAACAATTGCAATTGATAATTATTTTCGAAAATTATTAAGGTTTTTATGCATATTCTAATCTTTTTTTTTTGTATTTTAGAATCGAAGTGTAGTTCTTGCACTGTACAATTGATTTTACGAGAATCTAGTATTAAATTTATACATATATTTACTGTGTATGCGTCAGGGCCCATTCGCATAAAATCGTTTTTTATATTGAATATATAAATTGTATTTTGTTACAATTTTTTTTCTTTCGTCACAACAATTACGAGTGCAATCAATGCACTCACTAAACTCTGTATAATATTAAAAAATAACAATAACAATAAATTTATAATGACGGAAAGAAAAAAAGACGATTAAATTATAATTATACACTCAACGATGCATAATTATTTTATGGTCGTTGAATAAAATGATTTTGTCCGATATGTGACACTTCTTAAAAATTATATGATATATATAAATATAAATAAATATATATATAAACAATATAAATATAAACACACATGTATGTAAGTACTTTTAGATTATTTGAGTAAAAAAATGACGTACATCTATAATCCTGCAGTTGATCGTGTTTTATTAAATGTAAACAAACTCTTTTACATGTCATCTTTCTCTGCCTGTTTTTTTTTTTTTCAGTTAAAAATTAAATTTATATAATTTTTGAAGGAATTTCGATGTTGAAAACAGAATTTTGAAGATTATATTTTTGCAATGTAAGTATACAAATATTAATTATATATATTATTTATTTATTATTATAAATACTTCTATTTTTGAAGTAATTTTTTTCTATTTTTGAGTCACAATTTGTTAAAATTAAATTTTTATTAGTTATGTCTTTTAAAAAAATATGTTTTTTTCTTCATTTTTTTAAAATACAATTTTCGGTTAGATAAATGTCGGAAACAATAAAAATTGAAGATGAGTATGCGCTGTCGCCCCTCCTTCCCCCGCAATTTTGTTGTAACTGCGTCGCATGGTCGGCACAGTACTTACTGTATATGTGTACACATGTGTATGTATAATTATCTCTAACGTGTTTTTTGAGGTTATGCGTGTTATGTCGCAAAATACTTGTGATTTTCGGTTGAAAATGACAATTTGATTGAGAGTTTGTCGTGTGAAAATATTGGGAAGAAATAGCATGCATTGACTGGATATTAGGTGTGGAACGTGGTTATATTAAATAGTTTCTCTGAAGACTATATTGGCAAGTGCAAAAATAAGGTTATAATTTTTTCGTTATATGATTTTATGAATTAACAAAATGGATAGAAAAGGTATGCCACATCGTGCACGACGAAAAAAACGTAAATTTTATGGAAATCGTTATACTTGTAATAATAAATCAGAAGACGACTCATTTACTTCTGCATCAGACGCTAAAGTTCAACGACAAGATAGGTATGATGTTATGTGTGATGATGTTGCCAGGGAATTTTTAACTTTAATTATTTTCTATAATTTTTTTCATCATTTCTTTTAACAATTTTAAATGATAGAAAATTTTTAAGAAAAAAAACCAATCAAAATTAAATTAATTTTAAAGCATTTTCAATATAGGCTTAAACAATAATTATAAACTTTAGATGGGTTTGTTTAATTTTTATCTAACAAAAATTTTCAAAAAAATAAAACACACTTCCCCGTCATTTTTTAAGAATAATTAATTTTTTTCGTGGATAATTTTTTGTCTATATTATGAATTATTTGGCGAGAAAGAAGAAAATAATTGATGGAAATGAAAACTTTTTTTTTTAATGAACGAAAAAAAAACAAATTTATTTTGATTTTTTTCATATTTTTTTTATTTTTTTATTCTTGATATTTCATGACGTAACAATTATTTTCAACTCATCTAGCGGCTATAATAACTGAGTATAATACTAGAGCACATCATTGACGTGTTTTCATGATCGCATAGAGTTGCGTGACGGGTACAATGTAGCTCTGAACAGTTTTGTCATAGTTGATGTATTAACAATTTTTAAAAACTGAATTGAAAAAGAAAATATTAATTGTAACAGTGAAATATTTTCAATAGCCGATCATCGTTATCAGCGTAGTAATTTGCAGCACAGTGGCCAATACGCGACCAATTTTAGTGTTTTCGTGAACTCTTAATCTGTCCCTGTTTATGTTTAACCACTGATAAAGCCGATTATAATTTAAAACTCATCGTTTCGACCATACTGTACAATTTATTTGTGATGCGAAAACAAGATATACAGCGTGTACATACGACACTCCACCTCTACTGCGTAATTTGACCGTACATATAAACCTGTCAGCAGGAGTCCTGAGCCTATAAGCGATCAGTCGTCCGTAGAATCAACTGCTCCAGAGTCATCACACTGCACTAAGCTACGATCACTTGGCGAGAGAAAATTCCTAGCAGACAATATGGCCAATTCTAAACTCATCATTAAATACACCCAGGTAAATCCTTAAATCTTCAACAATTTTATGGAAAAAACCATTTTTTCTCATCCTCATAAATATTAAAAAAATTCTTTTTAATCATTTATTCATGCAATTATAATTTTTTCTAGGTGTTTATCAACAACGAGTTTGTTGATGCTGCAAGTGGAAAAAAATTCCCGACGGTAAATCCGTCAACGGGTGCTGTTATCACTCAAGTGTCGGAAGGAGATAAGGTAAATTAAAAATTTCGAATTAATGATTATAATATTGAGTTGAAAAAAACAGTAATAATTTTTTTAAACTGTGAAATAAGAATTATTGTATGGAAAAACAATTTTTTCACGATTTACCATTTTTTTTTTGCGAAAAATTAATTATAGTAATTAATAAATGATAAATTTTAATGAAATTTTTAGGCTGATGTTGACAAAGCTGTGGCTGCGGCAAAGAGCGCCTTCGCCAGAGGATCGGCATGGCGCCTAATGGATGCATCCGCTCGTGGTCTGCTCATCAACAAAGTAATACTCGAGATTTTAATAAAAAAAAAAAACGTTTTTTAATTTGAAAATCATTTTTCCCAGCTCGCCGACTTGATGCAGCGCGATGTGAACTACATCGCGAATTTAGAGACTCTGGACAACGGAAAAACCTTTCAAGATTCCGTCGGGGACATTGCAGCCAGTGTAGACACCCTGAGATACTATGCTGGGTGGTGTGACAAGATTCACGGAAATACTATTCCCGCAGGTATAAATTCTACCTCACGACGAACACTAAAAATTCATTCGAGTATATTACATGTCGATTAGTTGACCACAAATGATTGTAAAAAATATTTATACCTCCGTTAAGTATCAGAATAATAACCGCAGACACTTTTTTAAACATTTCTCCAGTTGTTATATCCGTCAAATCAATTTTTGCAACTCTAAAAAAAGTTTTAGAGCCACTTAACATCGTTTAATCTGTTATAAATGATTTTTTAGATGCTCTGCAGTCTTTTTTTCATCTTCAAAGATTTTTTAACACACTCTCCAGTCGCTAGATACCCCTAAAAAAAATTCTACAGACCCTAAAAATTAACAAATTAATTTCTAACAGTCGAAAAAAAAATTACATTGCGTATTTACCATTAAATATTTGATCTCAGACTCATAATAATTCGTTTTCAACTAGGAAAAATTCAAAAATCACTAATAATTGGTTAAATTAACTGTGAAAACCCCATAAAAATTTTTATTTTGATTATCAAGTGGTATTTTTTTAAATATTAGTTGGATATCTTGAAAAATTCCAGATAATGGGAATTTTACGGTGACTCGCAAGGAGCCAGTGGGTGTAGTGGGTCAAATAATCCCCTGGAACTACCCGGTGATGATGCTCGCATGGAAATGGGCGCCAGCACTGGCAGCAGGTTGCACGATCGTTCTAAAACCGGCGGAGCAGACGCCCCTGACCGCCCTGTACCTGGCACAGTTGAGCAAAGAGGCCGGATTTCCAGCGGGAGTCATCAACGTGGTCCCCGGCTACGGCCCGACTGCGGGAGCGGCAATCTCCGAGCATCCTGACGTGCGTAAGGTAGCGTTCACCGGCTCCACGGAGATTGGGCACGTGATTATGGCCGCAGCTGCGAAGAGCAACCTGAAACGCGTGAGCCTCGAGCTTGGGGGCAAGAGTCCGCTTGTAATCTTCGACGATGTGAACGTCAAGGAGGCGGCGCAGATCGCGCACGACGCTCTTTTCGGCAATCACGGTCAATCCTGCTGCGCGGGCTCTAGAACCTTTGTTCACGCAAAAATTTACGATGAGTTTGTCAAGGAAGCTACCGAACTGGCGGCTAATCGGACAGTTGGAGATCCTTTTGCCCCAACGACCGTCCAAGGTCCGCAAATCGACCAGGAGATGTTTGATAAAGTTTTGCGGCTCATTCAGTCGGGCAAAGACGAAGGCGCTGTTTTGGAGACTGGCGGCGAACGCCAGGGATCTGTTGGATTTTTTATCAAGCCCACGGTCTTCTCTCATGTCGACGATCACATGAAAATTGCGAGAGAAGAAATTTTTGGACCGGTTCAGTCAATCTTGAAGTTTGATAGTCTTGAGGAGGTGATTGAGAGGGCGAACGACACGAGTTATGGCCTTGCTGCTGCTGTTGTTACCAATGATATTAATAAAGCACTGCAGTTTAGTCAAGCAGTCGAGGCTGGATCTGTCTGGTATGTAGAAAAATTAATTTTTTTTATTGCACACTTCACACTGCACTCCTAAAGATGTCCACACTGGCCAAAAACCCGGGAAGTACTGACAGTTTTCGTGGGAAAGTCCGGTGAGCCGGGCTGATATCTGTGACGTGTATTGGTAAGATAGTAGGCACTGAAAAATCAATAATTTCTACCACTACTGACAGTTTTCGTGGGAAAGTCCGGTGAGCCGGGCTGATATCTGTGACGTGTATTGGTAAGATAGTAGGCACTGAAAAATCAATAATTTCTACCACGTCGCCAGTTCTTCCCGGGCTTTTGTCGAATGCAGACGCGTCAGGGAACACAGTGAGTAACATAATTATACATGGCTATTTTCGCCAATTATTCGCGAATTACTTTCTTCCCGGGCTTTTGTCGAATGCAGACGCGTCAGGGAACACAGTGAGTAACATAATTATACATGGCTATTTTCGCCAATTATTCGCGAATTACTTAATCATTTAAAAAATTTGTCGTGCATCGATATAAAAATGTAAAAATCCCGGTGTTAACCACCGAATTATTTGATGAAATCGACGTCTTTTGGCGGTGAAAATCACTAATCCCGGTGTTAACCACCGAATTATTTGATGAAATCGACGTCTTTTGGCGGTGAAAATCACGTACTTTTTCGGTGCAAAAAAAGCATGATTTTTCCATGCAAACGTCGTCTTTTTCGATACAAACGACGTTTTTCTCGATACAAATATCATAATTTTACTTGAATCTTACTTCAAAAAATGTTTTAATGTTATGTGGAGACGTCCGCACTGACCGAAAACTCGGGAAGAGCTGTCAGTTTTCGTGGGAAAGTCCGGTGAGCCAGACTCTATCAACAACTGTTTAATTGTTTTTTAATATCTCTGACGTGTTACTCGGGAAGAGCTGTCAGTTTTCGTGGGAAAGTCCGGTGAGCCAGACTCTATCAACAACTGTTTAATTGTTTTTTAATATCTCTGACGTGTCAGATACGATAGCCAGCGCTGAAAAATCAATACTGTCGACCACGTCGCCAGTTCTTCCCGGGTTTTCGGCGAGTGCAGACGTGTCAATGCGCGCAGTGAGTTGAAATTTTTTTATATTACTATAATCAATACTGTCGACCACGTCGCCAGTTCTTCCCGGGTTTTCGGCGAGTGCAGACGTGTCAATGCGCGCAGTGAGTTGAAATTTTTTTATATTACTATTTTTATGAATTTTACACAAGCCTCAATGCGAAGCTTATTTTAATTATTAACGAAAAACTACCGTTTTGTATAATCCCGGGCTGTGCGTTGTGGGTTAATTAACTATTTAAAATTTTCATTTTCGATTGAATCTTATTTTTTTTCTTTAGTTTTTAAATGTTGTGAATTTTTCAGGGTGAATTGCTACGATGCTATCACACCCCAGACTCCTTTCGGTGGCTACAAAAAATCAGGAATTGGTCGAGAACTGTAAGTTTCACTAAGGATCAGTTGTATAATTTTAACTTTCTGATTTTCTGCAATTTTTACTCATTATAAAATTTTATTTTCAGGGGTGAGGATGGTTTGGAAGGATATCTTGAGACTAAAACTATCTCAATAAAAATCCCTGCACTTCATTAAATGAAATCAAACTTCAACACATTATTTGCTAATTATGTTTTTGAGATGTTGAAACTTTGAATCATTCTTCCAGTCTGTTTGGGTATTTTTGAATGCATTGAATTTTAATAAAATCTAATATCACTTTCCATCGGTTAAATTATTAGAATTAAATTGGCGTGGCGTAAGACAAATAGTCTGGAAAGTCCATACGCGATGTTGGAATTCCTGGTTGCGCTAGCCAAACATCTCCATTCTCACCCTCTTCAATCAAACGCACGATGTCTTTTCCCATTAGTTCCGGTCTGAAAATAAGGGAAAACTCGCATGAATATAAATTTAAAAAATATATCGTGAAATAATTTCTCAATACTTCGTCGAAGGCCATCCAGTTATGAATTCAACAGACTCTTTATGATCAAGAAATGTGGCAAATGTGCCTTCTTTCAAGCTCACTAAATTGGTTTCCACTGCGCCAGGACAAATTACTTTTATCGCCACGCCAGTTTTATCAAAACTTTGCTGAAAGGTAAAAAAATCGTGATTATTACATGATTCGTTACTTCATCAACAATTAAAAAAAATCAAAACTCTACCGAAATTCCCTTGGAGACCCCAACGACGGCGAATTTCGTGCCGCAATAAATTGGCGTGTACTTATGCGCGTTGAGACCACCAATTGACGAAACATTCACAACAGTACCACCTTTTCCTCCTTTGTGTTTTCCAATCGTCTCCAGGGCCATGAGGGTTCCCTGGATTACACCTTTCTACGAACGAATAAAATTC
This sequence comes from Macrocentrus cingulum, assembly GCA_002156465.1. Classification (NCBI taxonomy): domain Eukaryota; kingdom Metazoa; phylum Arthropoda; class Insecta; order Hymenoptera; family Braconidae; genus Macrocentrus; species Macrocentrus cingulum. The sequence continues at coordinate 183,572 of MVJL01009404.1, read as the reverse complement.
TTCAACTGTAGAAATTGATTTTTTAATAGGAAAAATTTACTCACAACATTCAAATCAACTTCCTTGCTCCACTCGGTGTCATTTAACATCCCGGCATTGTTAATGAGAATATCTAAACCTCCGAGCTGCTTCACAGCCGCCTGGAAGGACCCTAGGGACCAAATAAAAATGCGCAATAATTTTTTTTTCCGTTGAAACGTTTGTTTAAAGGTCTGACGTGGTTACTCTCGAATTGGCTGGAGACAGAGACGTCAGTTGGGAAGAAAAAAACACGTCCCTGCCCAAACTCGTCATTGAAGGCTTTCGCTGTCTCGGTACCGAGTGCCTCATTCTTGTCTAAAATTGCCAATGCCTGAAAATAATTATTAAAATGGTTAAAAACATTCATAGGATTTTTCCGGAAGTTGAGAATGATAAGGGGTAAATTGTGGATGGGTGAAATTTAAGACCTTGGCGCCTTTTAGAAGCAATTCTCTGCAAGTTCCACGTCCAATACCTTGAGCACCTCCTGTCACTATTACTCGACTATTTTTAACTTCCCTTGCCATTATTTTCCGATCAGATGAAAAATCGAGGTTTTTGAAGAGAAGTTATTCCTGCTGTCAAGTTGCAGCGTTGGTTGCAATTTCAAGTGATTATATACGGTTCTAATAAGGTGTTATCAGTTGAACTTGTGGTAAGATAACTTGCTGATTGTATTTTTACATTATTTTTACAATTGATATGTTATAGATAAGAATGAAAACAATTGATTTTTGATCTGATTGTTGGACTGATGTTTTCTCAGGTAAAAAAATAGTTTTTATGTGGTGTAAACAATGGTATATTAATTTTTTTTTTAATTTAACACAGTAAAAAATATATTTTCGTAAAGTCGCAATGTTTATTTATTCATTTTTCTGTTCGGATATTTTTTACTACATTGAATTTTAATTTAAAAAAATTTTTATCAATGTATTTTGTATGGTGAGATGATTTGGAATTAAATTGGTGTGGCGTAGGACAAATATTCAGGAATATCCAGACGCGATGTCGGAGTTCCCAGTTGCGAGAGCCAAACATTGCCATTATCACCCTCTTCAACCAGTCGCACGATGTCTTTCGCCAAGATTTCTAATCTGAAAATGATAAAAAACCCCCATAAAAATATTAAATCACTATTCAAAAAAAATTTTTAAATAGATGTACTTCTGAAGAGGCCATTCAGTCATAAATTTAACAGCCTCATTGTGATCGAGATACACTGCAAATCTGTGATCTGTCGAGGTCATCAGAGGAGTATTCATCGGGCCTGGACACATGACTTTTACAGCCACACCAGTTTTGTCAAAGCTTTGCTAAAAAGTGCAAAAGAGTTTACTAATTTTTTTTCTTACTTCTACAGTTATATAAAATAAATTCTGCACCGAAACAGCCTGGGAGAAGCCGACCACAGCATATTTTGTGCCACAGTAAATTGGTGTATACTTGAAAGCCGCAACACCAGCAATGGATGCGATATTAAAAGTGCAAAAGAGTTTACTAATTTTTTTTCTTACTTCTACAGTTATATAAAATAAATTCTGCACCGAAACAGCCTGGGAGAAGCCGACCACAGCGTATTTTGTGCCACAGTAAATTGGTGTATACTTGAAAGCCGCAACACCAGCAATGGATGCGATATTCACAACAGTACCACCTTTTCCTCCTTTGTGTTTTTTATTTTGTGCCACAGTAAATTGGTGTATACTTGAAAGCCGCAACACCAGCAATGGATGCGATATTCACAACAGTACCACCTTTTCCTCCTTTGTGTTTTCCAATCGTCTCCAGGACCATGAGGGTTCCCTGGATTACACCTTTCTACGAACGTATAAAATTCTTCAACTGCAGAAATTGATTTTTTAATAGGAAAAATTTACTCACAACATTCAAATCAACTTCCTTGCTCCACTCGGCGTCATTTAACATCCCGGCATTGTTGATGAGAATATCTAAACCTCCGAGCTGCTTCACGGCCGCCTGGAAGGACCCTAGGGACCAAATAAAAATGCGCAATAATTTTTTTTTCGGTTGAAACGTTTGTTTAAAGGTCTGACGTGGTTACTCTCGAATTGGCCGGAGACAGAGACGTCAGTTGGGAAGAAAAAAACACGTCCCTGCCCAAACTCGTCATTGAAGGCTTTCGCTGTCTCGGCACCGAGTGCCTCATTCTTGTCTAAAATTGCCAATGCCTGAAAATAATTATTAAAATAGTTAACAATATTCATGGGATTTTTTTGGAAGTTGAGAATGATAAGGGGTAAATTGTGGATGGGTGAAATTGATTACCTTGGCACCTTTTAGAAGCAATTCTTTGCAAGTCTCACGTCCAATACCCTGAGCACCTCCTGTCACTATTACTCGACTATTTTTAATTTCTGTTGTCATTGTTTTGCGATGAAAGTTGTTCTTGCTGCCAAGTTTCTGCGTTGACTGTAATTTTAAACGATTATACGTGGTGTTGGGGTCTTACATCAGCTTGATAAAAATTTATGACCATTTATGTCAGTTTAACTCGGGGCAAGTTATCTTGCTGATTGCATCTTTGGCCTATTTTTTCAGTCAATTAGCTAAATAAGACTGAAAACAACTTTTAACTTTTTTTGTTTACGAATCATGACTAGAGACTATTGCACTCTATGCAATTAATATCACTATTATCAAGTCATATACTATGTGCTGGAAATTACGAAAAACTGTGTTGGAAAATTGGTTAACGCGTGCGATTGTCGTCGCTTCGAATAATTTTCTATTGTTAACAATTTATTCTTTTTCGGTTATTACTTCAAATTCCTTATCATTTTTATAATTCATATAAACTGTTTCTGTCGTTTTTATTAAATTAGAACGTGTCCGGATTAAAACGTGTTCGACAAACTTATCACTGCTTTGGTACACCTCGAGCGATGCCTCGGGCAACGCTGCTCGCTCCGTCGACATTTTTTTTTTTTTTGGATAACACTCATAACCGTTGCATGCTTCTAATCTAAGACTTCGTCTTTGATGAAGCCTCGACTTTTCATCGGAAAATAATGGCAACAGAAGTTAAAAATAGTCGAGTAATAGTGACAGGAGGTGCTCAGGGTATTGGACGCGGGACTTGCAGAGAATTTCTTCTAAAAGGTGCCAAGCTATTGAATTTCACCCATCCACAATTTACCCCTTATCATTCTCAACTTCTATTGGACGCGGGACTTGCAGAGAATTTCTTCTAAAAGGTGCCAAGCTATTGAATTTCACCCATCCACAATTTACCCCTTATCATTCTCAACTTCCGGAAAAATCCCATGAATATTTTTAACTATTTTAATAATTATTTTCAGGCATTGGCAATTTTAGACAAGAATGAGGCACTCGGTACCGAGACAGCGAAAGCCTTCAGTGACGAGTTTGGGCAGAGACGTGTTTTTTTCTTCCCAACTGACGTCTCTGTCTCCGGCCAATTCGAGAGTAACCACATCAGACCTTTAAACAAACGTTTCAACCGAAAAAAAAATTATTGCGCATTTTTATTTGGTCCCTAGGGTCCTTCCAGGCGGCCGTGAAGCAGCTCGGAGGTTTAGATATTCTTATCAACAATGCCGGGATGTTAAATGACGCCGAGTGGAGCAAGGAAGTTGATTTGAATGTCGTGAGTAAATTTTTCCTATTAAAAAATCAATTTCTGCAGTTGAAGAATTTTATACGTTCGTAGAAAGGTGTAATCCAGGGAACCCTCATGGCCCTGGAGACGATTGGAAAACACAAAGGAGGAAAAGGTGGTACTGTTGTGAATATCGCATCCATTGCTGGTGTTGCGGCTTTCAAGTATACACCAATTTACTGTGGCACAAAATATGCTGTGGTCGGCTTCTCCCAGGCTGTTTCGGTGTAGAATTTATTTTATATATCTGTGGAAGTTGAGAAAAAAAATTAGTAAACTTTTTCGCGCTTTTTAGCGAAGCTTTGACAAAACTGGTGTGGCTGTAAAAGTCATGTGTCCAGGCCCGATGGATACTCCTCTGATAACTTCTACAGATCGCAGATTTGCGCCGTCTCTCGATCACGATAAGGCTATTGAATTTCTGACTGAATGGCCCCTTCAGAAGTACATCTATTATAAAATTATTTTAAATAGTAATTTTATATTTTCATGAGGATTTTTTATGATTTTCAGATTAGAAATCTTGGCGAAAGTCATCGTGCGACTGGTTGAAGAGGGTGATAATGGCAATGTTTGGTCTTCGCAATCTCGTCTGGATATTCCAGAATATTAGTCCTACAGCACGCCATTTTAAATCGAAAAATCAAAGCATCAAAAACATGATCTAAATTTTTTTTCATCAAATTCAATGTAGTAACAAACTTCTGCGTTGGAAAAATGGATGAATCAACATTTTAACTTCACGAAAATATAAAAATTACTAATTTTAATAACAGTTAAAATCATCAAAAGTTAATAATTATAATTTGTACTTACTATCTTAATTAAGTAATATATATAAATATTAAAAATAATAGATGCATGATTAAGAAAAGCAATAGGCGTTGTTTTTTATTCAGACAAGGTAAATAAACAAATTTGCTATAACACATCGACAACGAGCAAATTATTTTTTAGGCAACAATTTTTTTGTTTACGAATTATGACTAAAGACTATTGCACTATATGTAATTAATATTAATATTATTAAATTATTTACTATGTATTATGCATATAAAAATTGCTAAAGGTTTATTCTTTATAAAAAAATTAATACGCAGAGGGCGGATTGGTTGTAGATATGAATTATCTTTCTTAAAAATTCTTCAACATTTACAACATTCATTCAAAAAAATATTAAAAACAATCATATCAAATAATTGAGATTTTTTTCTTATTTTAAAAAAGTATATTAAACTCGGACAACTCTATTTTCATTTTGCATTGTTAAATATTATCCAAAAAAACCGGTTTAAAAAATGAGTAGTAATTTTTTAATAGTTAAAATCATTATTCAAGTTGAAAATCATCAATATAAAATTTTTTTGCACTGTAAAAACACTATGAACATTGTAAAATTTTTAGGTTCTCAAAAATCCAGTTTTTTTCATAACAAATGTAATGAAAAAATGTTATTATTTATATATTGCGTGACTATACAGTTAAAAAGGTGGATATGCAAAATTATTTTGTGCTTTAAATCAAAATATCTTCTAAACTATTGAAGATAAAAATTTTTCTCAAGAAATCTATTTTACAGAGAATTTTATTATCTACAAAAAAGATTCTTAGCAAAAATTATCTAACTCGCATCCTTATCAAAATATTAGCAAGTAAAAAAGCCTAAATTTTCTAATCATACGACCTTTTGGTTTTTAAACAGCGATATATGAAAAACTACTATTATCTCAGTCAAAATACTATGCAATTATTATGCATATACTGTTTACATGATAAAAAAAATTTTTAATGAAAAAAAAAATTTGTATTTGACATACTGTTGAAGCATATTAACTTTTGACGATTTTAACTATTAAAAAAATTACTATTTATTACTATATTTTAATTATTCGATATAGAAGCATATATTAAAAATGTATTTTCAATCATCATCAATTTTATATCATACTTTATCGCATATCGCGTCTCAAAAGCCAAAAGGGCATATATAAGAAAAATTCTCTTGCTGTTTTAAATCATAATATCTTCTAAACTATTGAAGATAAACATTTTTCTTAAGAGATATTTTTTGTAGAAAATTTTATTATCTACAAAAAAGATTCCTAACAAAATTTCTCTAACTTGCATTCTTATCAAGATATCAGCAAAATCGTCTGAATTTTTAAGCTATTTGATTTAAGACACGCGATATTCATAACAAATATAAAAAATTCATTTACACATTTTTAAAATAATTTCATTAGCCAAAAGGGAAAACAATATTTAACATCAAATGGCACGGCATGACATTTCATATGCAGGTAAAAGCGATGAGGAAAGTCTCTTCCACAGGCGTGTTACCAAAGTCAAAATTTTTTTTCTCAACTCTTAATAAATTAATTTCTTTGGTCCCTTCCCAGGGCAGGACTTGCCAATTAATTAGTATTTTGGGAAGACTATTTCACGCGCCGGCTGGCCGTTTTCTACCAGCCAGACACTGCCACTCTTGCCCACATTCAACACTTGGATCAGCGCCTTGCCCACGTGCTCAGCTCTGGAAGAAATTAATTTATTTTTTCGTGATTTGCTTAATTAGACAGCGTTTAATTGCACTTTGGCTCACGTACTTTTGCGGCACACTCGATGCCGTATCTCGACGCCAAGCATCCTCATATCTCGGCGATAACAACTGCTTGCTTACGTCACGCACGAGATTACTGTCCGTTGCACTTGGACACAGCGCCATCACACTCACGCCCGTCAAGTCCACGTGATATTTATCGCCGAATGCTCGGGTTAAGCTCACTAGAGCTGCTTTTGTCGCTGAATATATTGGCACACTCACGTACGGACTCAAACTCACATTACTGCCTGTGTTTATGACGATACCACCTCGGCCACCCTTGTCCACCCCGAGATATCGCTGTGCCAAAAGTGTTCCACGTATCACTCCATTCTAAAAATTTAAAATTCATCAAGATTTCGTTGTTTGTAGTATTTTTTTTTCTGAGTAATTAATTTTTTTTTGGAGCTTACAAGATTAATGTCAACTTCCAGCTCCCAAAATCTGTCATTCATGATTCCAGCATTGTTTATAACAATGTCAATTTGGCCAAAAGTTGAAATTGTTGTTCGAAAAGACTCTAGAAATTTTTTTAAGTGTAGAAAAAAAATTTTTTTTTTTTTGGTAATTTTCGAGTTTTTACCTTCAAATTGTGGATAATCTGTGACATCACATTGACAGAAAATCACTCGATCCTTGCCGTGTTTTGCAGCTAGTCCACTTGCAAGTTTCTCACCCTCCTCTGCGTTTATATCACATATTGAAACCTTGAAAACATGTGAATTTAAATATACGACTTTTATACCCATGGATATTAATCTAAAAATAAGTCCCCCTATTTCCGGTTGAGAAACAAAATTTTTATGGGGATATGAAATTATGGATATAATAAGTGGGAATGTTATTCAAAAAAAAAAATTTTTTTTTTTTTTAACCACCTGAATCTTTTGAGTAGACAAGTATTTTTTCGACATTTTCTACAATTAGAGATACAATTACTGAAGCAATTGGTTTGAAAAAATTCAGAGATATATTTTAAATTCTGTTTAAACAGTTAATAAATATTAAAGAGGCTATGAAAAATTTTAAACACATCAAAAAACAAAATCACGAAAAAAGCATTATTTTTAACAACGAAATTTTATCAAAAAATTGAAAATTTTTAGATTTTTAACAGTTCCCACTGAAAATTAATGTCAGTTCTCTCAAAGTACATTTAATAAATAAAAAAATTATACCACCAGTCAATAGTACTACCATAGTTGATTGTTATACTGAATTAATAAAATCGGTGCATAGATCCAGAGTTTGTACTCGAAAGGTTAAAAATGTGGGAATAAATTTTTCGTCTAAAAAAATCAATAATATTGATATTTTCATGGTAAACAAATTTTAAAAAATTCTTAATCACTTGAATTTTGTTTAATATAATTACGAAAATTGTCTAAAAGTAAAAAAAAAAATGTAAAATTAATATCTCGTTAATTTTTCATGTATTTTACCTTTGCACCCTCTTTCAGCAACTCCTCGACATAAGTTCTGCCAATGCCTGAAGACGCCCCAGTGACAAGGGCTACACGGCCCTTCACGTCCATATTTATTTTCACCTCCAGTCAATTTAAATCTTGCCTGCAATTAAATCAACAACAAAAATCACTTTTAATAAAAAATTCACCCTTAAAAAAAAATATTCCAAATTTTCCCAACAAAAAAATAAAAATAAACTTAAAAAAAATCTTTAAAAAATTCACATTTATATGCAACTAAACTATAAACCATAAATAAAAATCATTTTTCTTCTGAAGCATAAAAAAAAAAATTTTTTTTCACACACAAATGACAGTTTTTATCAAGAACGTTTTTTTTTTTTTTTTTTTTTTTTTTTTTTTTTCAAAATTTATAAATAGTGCCGGAAATATTTAATTTGCGGTTACCGTAATTATGGATCGTTTTTTTTTATTTTGTCGTCGTAAGAAAAATTGCCTCGTCACTTTTTCATTCACTGACCCTTGCAGAGCGTAGTAAAGATACAACGAGCGAAAGTGAATCGACCTTGTGACTAAACACACGCTCGAAGGAGAAAGGGAATGGAGCCAGTCAGACAAACAAGAATATCGTAAAGTTGAGCGCGGACTGTTTGGTACGTATCACGAGGTGAGGTCGTCCGGTCGTGAGGTGTGGCCCACGCTGCGGCGGCGCAAACGAGGATATGCCACAGTATATAGAGTGGGAAGTCAAGCAGGGGGAGTTGATATCGATTACTCCTCCGAGTTTCGACAGAGCTTCAATATAGCTGCGACGAGAAAAAATTTTTTTCAAAAAAATTTTCACAATCGCCTGATGGACACAACCGAAAAAGAATCTCAATAAAAAATATAAATCTTACATACTTTAATTATATAACCTTCTAAATTCAGCTATGAGACGTCCCCCGAGTTTGCAGAAAAAAAGAAAAAAAAATTCTCACCCTTTTGAGCCTGACATACCTGATGACCATAATATATATCCGACATTTAGTTGGATAACTCGTAAACCGCTGACTTTAGACAAATAGTCGTAAGAACTTTTTTTCTTCCAAATTAAATTTCCCAACTTTTTTATTTAAAGTACTTTTCTCTAGAATTCGTAGTTTAAAAGTTATTTTAGTTTCTGTGCGCCGAAAAAGTGGATACTCTTCTATTTTTGAGATGACGGAATATATATAAATGTAATAGTCGGTTTGTTTGTTTGCGCCATCTTAATAAATATATAAAAATTGCAAAAAGTATACAAAATGTGTTATATTTCCTAAAAATAATATTCGAGTTAACCAAAAAATTTTCTTAGCAATTTTAGACGATCAATTGTTTTACGATAAGTTTTCATTTAATCAACAAAAACTCGCTGTCATTGACGTGTGGCAGCATCGGTAGTAGTGAAGCCTGGAATGCCAACAAAAGGAAGTTTTGATGTGACGTGTGAACCTTCAAAATCCGAGGATCAATTAATTTGGCGTAAAACATGGTCAAAAGTGCAGAAATGTGTTTGTCAGCCGCGTCAAACACTCGCGGAATTTCCTGCTGTTTGGTCTGAACTCAGGTGATGAAAATTGTCATGGTAAAAAAATTTTAAATCTCGTTTTTGAGTGAAAATAATGTTTAAAATGCAGAGAAAATCGTCAACTGTGCGATGGCGTGATAAAATGTGCAGGAGGAAGAGTATTTCACATTCACCGAGCGATTTTGTCGACAGTCAGTCCGTATTTCAGCGTGCTATTCACCAACAACTTGGGAGGCAGCAGCCAGGACACCAGAACGGTCAGGATTGACGATGTTTCCGCTTCGATTTTCAATCTTATTCTCGACTATGCATATACTGGTACCTGTCGAGTCACTGCCGACAATGTTGAGCTACTTTTGCCCCTGGCTGACCGTTTTGAAGTCCTCGGAGTCGTCCAGATGTGCTGTCAATTCCTCCTCGACGAATTGAGGCCGGAAAATTGCCTGGGAATTTATAAATTTGCTCGACACTATTTTTGTCATGATCTTGAGGAGAAGGGACGTAAATATATTTGCCATAATTTCCGTAAAATACTGAAACAAAGCAGTGAATTTGAGGATTTGGAGTTTTTGGAAGTTTTGGAGATACTTCGAGATGATGAGCTGAATGTTAAGAGTGAGGAAATTGTTTTTGAAGCTGTTAAATTGTGGATTGAAAAGAGGGAAGATCAGAGAGAAGAATTTCTCTTTGATTTATTAAAGTGTGTTAGATTTGGCTTCGTTAGCTCCAAATTTATTGTGAACAATGTTCTCAAATGGAAGCTTATTCAAAAAAGTCAGGTAAGTTGTAACATTAACTTGAAATATCTCAACAACCGTTAAAGTTACAAACTTTTTACTTATTATCTTTTTTATTGGCAATAAAATTGTCTACAAAAAAATATTTCTATAAAATTTTCATATCTCTAATACTTTTGGAGATATTTCAATAACAAAAAAAGTAGATTTTGTTATTCAATTCCCAATCGACAATAGCACACTTTTATTCTTTTTCAAATATCTCATGAACTATTCAAGCTACAAAAATTTTGTAAGCTACCTTTTTTATAGGCCATAAAATTTTCTATAAAAATATATTCATGCTAAAATTTGATATCTCTAATAGTTTTTGAGATATATCTATTGCAACAAAATTTAGTTTTTATACTATCCATTTAAATCTTCACAATCATTAGTTCATTCTTTTTCAAATATCTCCAAAACCACGTGAGTTATGAAAATTTTATATGGAACCTTTTTTGTAGCCTATAAAATTTCCTACAAAAACCATATTAAACAATTAACTTCACTAAAAGCTATCCAACTGATGCAGCTTCTTGAAAAAAAATTGTAAAAAACGAATTTTACTTCCTGACAATTTTCTTTACTCTCCGACCTGAAAAACTGGTTTGCAGGAGTGCCAGGAGATAATTCACCCTTCAAACACTCAGCAGAGTCCCTCGTGTCGACCGAGAATTCCCTACGAGATCGTTTTTGCCATCGGGGGCTGGAGCGGAGGCTCCACAACCAATTTCGTCGAGACGTACGACATCAGAGCCGATCGTTGGCTGCTATCCGCAAATGCAGACATGATGCCACGTGCCTATCACGGTCTCTGCACCCTGAACAACCTCATTTACATGATCGGAGGCTACGACGGCCGCGAGCACTTCAATTCCGTGCGGTGCTTCGATCCGGTGGCGAAAAAGTGGCAGGAAAAAGCCTGCATGTACCACTCGCGCTGCTACGTCAGTGTCTGCATCAACCGCGGGAAGATCTACGCACTCGGCGGGTCCAATGGGCGCTTTCGACTGTCATCGGGAGAACGCTATCAGCCGGAATGCAATCAGTGGGAAATTATTCCGTCGATGCATCGCCAGCGATCGGACGCGTCGGCTGCTGCGCTCAACAACAAAATTTACATCGTCGGAGGTTTTGACGGCACTGAAATTTACCGGTCCGCCGAGGTATTCGATGTCGATCAGAATCAGTGGAGCTACATCAAGTCGATGATCAGGCCTAGGGCTGGGGTGTCTCTCGTTGCCTTCAGGGGGTGTCTCTATGCCATTGGTGGCTTCAATGGAATGATTCGACTGACTTCTGGTAATAAGCCTTAAAAAAATGTTTCTTTAGTAAAAAAAAAATGTTTTTCTAATTATTTAAGTTATAATTCAACCATAAATAAAATTGTCGTCGTTTTTTTTATTTTTTTTTAAGTTTTTTTTTCTCGAAAAAAATTTTTTTCAATTGGAAATTTTTTTTTCGACATATGTTTTGTTTACTTATCGAGAAAAAGTTTGATTTTTACAATGAATAGTTTTGAATGAAAGATAATTAAATTATTGAAACAGTGTAAATGGTGATTTTTCGGTTTTTTCACGTTTTTTCCACATTTTTTTCGAATAAGTCGAGAAATTTTGGTGTTGCAGGGGTTGGATATGTAAATATGTATAGAAAAACTTTTAAATAATGAAATTATGTTGAAAATGGGGTAGTAAAAGTCGCCGTAACTTGAATATTTTTGGAAATATCGAGGGGAAAGACATCGTAGCTTTTTACTCGATATCTCGGTAACTAGTTGAGCTACAACAACCTCAGGGTAGCGATTTTGTAGGAAATTTAATTATTTTTCATTCTTCTATAATGAATGTAATTCTCTAATTTCGCCTAGTTTACAAGATATAAGTAGAAAACACGTTAATAGTGAGACAATTTTTTTCATTTTAAGAAGTATAACTTGAATAAATAAGTAATAAAATTTATTTAAGTGAAATAAAATAAAAAAGGTAAATTCACAGTAGTTCGATAGAGGGTGCGTGAGTTTTTCGTTTTAGTGTCTGCGCGATAAATATATTTTCCAAGGGAAAGTGGATTGAATTAATGATATATTCAATTCCCAGTGGAGCGATACAGCCCGGGCCAATCGGACGAGTGGCACGAAGTTACCGAGATGTTTCAAGCCAGAAGCAACTTTGCCGCCGTCGTGTTGGATGAGATGATTTTCGTAATCGGAGGTTTTGACAGTGAGTATAACAAAAACATAAATAAATAGTTAACCCACAACGCATACCCGGGATTATACAGAACGGTAGTTTTTCGTTAATAATTAAAATAAGTTTCGCAGTGAGGCTTGTGTAAAATTCATAAAAATAGTGATATAAAAAAATTTCAACTCACTGCGCGCCTTGAGACGTCTGCACTCGCCGAAAACCCGGGAAGAACTGGCGACGTGGTCGACAGTATTGATTTTTCATTATAAAAAAATTTCAACTCACTGCGCGCCTTGAGACGTCTGCACTCGCCGAAAACCCGGGAAGAACTGGCGACGTGGTCGACAGTATTGATTTTTCAGCGCTGGCTATCGTATCAGTACAGGTCAGAGATATTAAAAAACAATTAAACAGTTATTGATAGAGCCTGGCTCACGGGACTTTCCCACGAAAACTGACAGCTTTTCCCGAGTTTTCGGTGTCAGAGATATTAAAAAACAATTAAACAGTTATTGATAGAGCCTGGCTCACGGGACTTTCCCACGAAAACTGACAGCTTTTCCCGAGTTTTCGGTCAGTGCGGACGTCTCCAGGAGTGCAGTGAGTAAAAACTTTCGACTGTTGCTATTTTGCTAATTTTTGCATAACATTAAAACATTTTTTGAAGTAAGATTCAAGTAAAATTATGATATTTGTATCGAGAAAAACGTCGTTTGTATCGAAAAAGACGACGTTTGCAAGGAAAAATCATGCTTTTTTTGCACCGAAAAAGTACGTGATTTTCACCGCCAAAAGACGTCGATTTCATCAAATAATTCGGTGGTTAACACCGGGATTTTTACATTTTTATATCGATGCACGACAAATTTATTTAAATGATTAAGTAATTCGCGAATAATTGGCGAAAATAGCCATGTATAATTATGTTAGTCATTGTGTTCCCTGACGCGTCTGCATTCGACAAAAGCCAGGGAAGAACTGGCGACGTGGTAGAAATTATTGATTTTTCAGTGCCTACTATCTTACCAATACACGTCACAGATATCAGCGCAATTATCGATAAAGCCCGGCTCACCGGACTTTCCCACGAAAACTGTCAGTTCTTCCCGGGTTTTTGGCCAGTACGGACGTCTCCCGGGGTGCGCTGAGTACAAATTTTCGCATATTACCATTTTGTTAAATTTGACATAACATTAAAACATAGTTATACATTACATTTTAGTAAAATCACGTCGTTTACATCGAAAAAGACGATGTTTTAATCGAAAATTCATGCAATTTGTACTAAAAAAACGTACGAGTGGTAGTGATGATGTGCGTTTAAACAATTTCATAAGCATAAGGGGTGTGCAAAAATATTCAATCCAATTATTTCACCTTAAAATCCTTTTAAAAAAGTATCTAAAAAAAAAACAGAACAAATTTTTTTGCGTTCGTGAAATGGTAAATAAAAAATTTATTAACTGGATCTCATTAAAAAAAAAGCCTATACGTGCGCTCACGTGGAGTGCTATGATCCTGATACGAACGAGTGGTACGAAGCCGCGCCGATGAATATCAATAGGAGTGCCCTAGATGCCTGCGTCATTCCCGGCCTGATAAATGCCAAAGACTACTCTTATCTTCGAAAGACTAAAAATTTAAATCAAGGTAAACCCCTCTCTTTTTGTCCCAGTGGCTCTAAAAATCTTTATCAACGCGAACAATGTCAAATAGATCACTTGAAACCCAGGAGAAAACATGGAGATAATTTTTCTACTGATGCTGCTGCCATTGAAAACCTTGCAGAAAATGATGATCAACATCCTCCAACGAATTAAAGTCAAAAAATTAAGTTTTATATTAAGTATCATTTGAAAATTTTGATCTTCATGTAACACGTTGAATTTTTTATGCTAAGATTTTCTTTGATATTTTTTATTATAACTCTCAGAATTTTTTGTTCGAGTTTTTTTTTTTTTTTTGTACATGAAAAAAATTATTGAATAAATGTTTTTTTCGAGAAATATTTATTTTTAGTTGGATATCTTCAGAGAAATTTTCGACATCTTAATGTATTATAAGAATTAAAATATATTTATTGAATTAATACATAAAATTTTTTTTTTTTTCGTATATATAGGATCAGAAACTATTTTTTTTAAGGTGGTAATTAAAAATACAATAATTTCTGAGCGGTCTGGATTTTAATTATTATTAATTTTTAAGATTGTTGCAGGACGTTGTAGATGGAGTAGGACAATTTCATTATCTAAATATTGTAATATTTATTTGTACTGTTAAAAAAATTGAAAAATTGTAAACAACTTACGCTCTTGAATGAATCGAGTGATAGTTCAATAATGTGTCCACAATGAAAAACTATTGGTCTCATAGTTTTTGACATGATAACAATCATTGATTTCTGTCCATATTTAGTCAAAATGAACTAGTTTGTATTGGATAGTTCTCTGTTTAAATCTGCAAACTAAAAACAAAAAATTAGCAAAACATTTTTATAAGTTATAAAAAATGTTTTTCAACGGTTTGTTGTTTGATAAAAATTTTCAAAAACCCTTAAATACATACTCAAAAAGGTTTCTATTAAAATTTGAATATTTTAAAAGGCTGTAGATACCTGTAAGGTTGCTTCATTTGCGGTGATACACTCAATAAAAACCTCGAAAATCGAGCCAAATAAATAAAATAAATTTCCTGCAAACTCCACCGACACAATGGGAATATTGCTCATAATATAAACAGTTGTGCAAATAATAATTGCACTGGCAGAATATTGGATGAAAACCACCTTGGAAAATTTAGAATGCATGAATTCACTTAACCTGATGGATATAATTGAAAAAATATTACACGAACAAATTAAACATTAAAAAAATGTTTTAATCTAAACCTTAAAATTGTCAGATGATACTCGACCCACTCAGCAATCAATTTTCGTTCAATGTCTCGCAAGGTTTCGGGATTTGAATTGACGTCTTGTTCAGCCTTTTCCAGGTGCTTCAGCATGACGTGAAAGCGGTTTTTCAGCATATTCACTTGAGCACACACCAAAAACATCATTCCGGGATACAGCAAGTCAAAAACTGCATTGATATGGCCGGATATAAAGACGGTGACTATCTGCAGGGCCGCAGATAGGTACCAAACACCAGGACTAGAGTAGTCGTAGGGTAGCCAAGCTCTGTAAGGCAGCTCTCCCGGCTGGCGATCAGCAAAAACTCTGCTACATGACACTGATGCTCCACCAACTTCGTGAATTCCTATAAAAGCTAGAGCAGTAAATCTTTTTTTTTAATTCTCATTAATTGCTCCATCAGAAAACATCCCAGAGACAGTCGGGACGAAATGATATATTCCAAAATCATATCTGCAAAATATCAATTGAAAAAACAGTTTTTGAAAATTTTTAGGACATTTTTAAAATACAACAAAGAAAGATGCTTAAATTTTGGTTTTTGGTCCTTCCTAAGAATACATCGCATCACTAATGTGTGAACAAGATTAATATTTAAAAAAGCTCGGAAAAGTTGCAACAAAAGAATTTTTAGAAGAGCATGCATGAAAATCTTGGCGTTTTTATGATTTTTTCGGTTTTTTCGCGATAACTCGGTAAATAAACGAGATAACAAAAAATATTATAATAGCTAAATTATGGAAAATTTTATTATCTACAAAAAATGTTCAACAAACTTTTTTCTAAGTCCCTCAGTTTTTGAGATATTACCGATTTTTGAAAATTCTTATTTTTCAAAATATCTCAAAAACCAAGCAAAATATCAAAAAAATCTATTTATAATTTTTAACAGGAAATTAATTTTTCTATCATTTTATTTCCATAACATTTTTCATTATTTTGCTTAGTTACCGAGTTATCGGTAAAAAACCAAAAAAATTATTAAAACCGATGTTATATACCCCTTCGATAATTTTATAAAAAAATAAATTCTGTGCAATAAGTGTACTCGATTGACGTCAACTTTAATACTAACTTATACCTCGAATTGAAACCGGATAACTCGACACTTCCGCCACTGGGTGGCTCATAAATCAACTCACCTAATCAAGTGGCTACACCGCTCCTGAATTTTCAAATCTTCATGATCTTCCGGCTTGAAAGGGCTCTCTGCGAAGACCTGGCGAATAGTACGGAGAGTTTGTCGATTTATTAAAATACCCGCAATTTTCCCACAGACAGCCACCATGGCGAGAAAGACCGCAGCATTGCTCGCAAAATTGGCGATGTCACTAGTGACAAACAACAGATCGAGTAACTCGGACAGAGTAAAACTGTAGCACAGAAATATAACAATAACAGTGTAGCAATTATAAAACGATGCCTTCCAGCCAAGCCAGACGACAGGTCGCCAAAGTCCCAGCAGAGTTAGGAGAATAAATGTCTCGGGTAAAACAGTCATTGTATAAGCTAAACACCTGATAATTGTCGACGCCAGACAGGCGTCAGTCAAAAGCTTCAACAATAGCTTACAATATGATAGAAATTTTCTAAGCCTCGTTGTCCACAGCTATTATCTTTCATCGTCGATGTCGCTAGAAATAATTGGAAACAATTATTTCGATAGAACGACAATTGTCAGAGAGGGTTTTGCATCGATGAGGTAATTGCAGACTTCCTTATTCCCTTCCACCCCATCGATCGCTTTCATAGCTTTGTTAGCAACGTCAGTTGACTTTGAACCTTTGGA
This sequence comes from Macrocentrus cingulum, assembly GCA_002156465.1. Taxonomy (NCBI): domain Eukaryota; kingdom Metazoa; phylum Arthropoda; class Insecta; order Hymenoptera; family Braconidae; genus Macrocentrus; species Macrocentrus cingulum. Next base: position 166,656 of record MVJL01009404.1, on the reverse strand, counting down.
CAAAGCACTTTAGCTTCTAATACAGTACTCATTGCTTTTATGTAGTTGGACATTTTTTTTATTTTCGTGATGAAATTAATTCAAACAGTTTTGCCAACTAATATTAGTAATTTAAATTGAGATAAAAATATTTTAACTGCATCTTCTATATTTTTACTATAATTGCATAGATGAACTGCAACTGTGATTACGATTGTTGAATGACATTGTAAATCGAGTAAGCCACTTTTATGACCTGTAAATATTGTTGATGAATTTATTTTTACACTGTTTAAATTTGTTTAGAAGGCGGTTTAGTGATTTCTTACATTTTTAAACAAGTCGAGAGTAAGTATAAAAATGTATCCGCATGTAAAGACTATTGGTTGTAGACACTTTGACATAATTATAACTATGGCTTTTCTCGAGTTGTTGCTTATGTTAAACCAATGAGTATCATACAGTGCCTTAGTTAGATCTGCAAACTTTTAATTTATTTTAAAACTTTATTATCATTTTTTTTTTTGAGAGATAATCACAACAACGTGCTCATAAAAAAGTAAGAATTTTTTTATTTCATTCGTGTGTTTTCAATTAAAAATTCATTTTTATCAATTTTTTTGTCATTTTTAAATGGAAGCAAAAATAATTAGATAAAAAAATTTTTCTTAAGTTTTAACGTTTCGTCACAAATAATAATAAATACGGCTGAAGAGAATAAAAATTTTTATACAAAATATATGATCAAAATGTATTTTGTCAAATATAACTACTTGTATTATAATTTTTTTGCAACACATGCCTCTAAAGCTCGTTTTTATTTCACTCTTGCGCCGCCATATAGAGTGGCCGGTTTTCTTCACTGCTATAACATCCATGTCTAAGTACTTTTTTTTTACGTAAAGTGCCCCATTTTTCACGGATCCTGCGGACTCTTTAAACAATAATGTCAGCTGTTAAAAAATTAAACTACTCATTGGCAGCACGAGAGTGAAAAAATCTAGCGCTATTGACAGTTGTTGCAAAAATTATGGTGTGTGGCCCGTGCACAATGGCGGGAATATTGACAGCGTCGCGACTATATTCGCAAAAACCCGTTTGATTGTGACACTTGGCTTCGGGACAAACTTGCACGCTGTCAAAGAATTTTCGCCTTTACGCACTGACCACACAATATTCTATTGTATACGAAAAAAATTTCTATATAAACGTCTGTATCAATTTTTTTAAGGATTTCGTCCATGCGTTGAATGTCATATATTTTGAGGGGGGCAGATTTCACATTCATGTTCTTTTTGAAATGCAAAAAAATTGAAGAAGAAACTATTACTAACCTAAAAGATTAATATAAAACTGCATTTCAAGATAAAAAAAGCCTTAAATAGAAATATTAAAAATTTTAACTCACTTCTAAGGTTGCTTCATTGGCGGAAACGCATTCAATAAATATGCCAAAAGTTTCTCCAACGACGTACAATAAATTACCTGCAAACTCGATTGATGCCACTGGAATATTTGTCATGATATAAATTGTCGTACAAATAATCACAGCACTGACAGAATACTGGATGAAAACAACTTTGGAAAATTTTGAGTGCATGAAATTGCTCAAACTGGATAAATAATAAAAATCCTCAATTATTACACCATATAACAAAATAATATCCAAACTAATCTAATTTTACATTTCATCCCCATACTCACATAAAAGTAAATAAAAAAAAGTTTAATACATTGTAAATCCTCGAAAAATTTACCTTATAATGAGCATGTGGTAGCGAACCCAATTGCCTATAAGTTCTCTCTCATGTCTTTTCAATTTTTCCGATTGATATTCGTCTTTTGTTATTTTTTCCAAATTTTTTATCAAAATCCGAAATCGATGCTTCAATATATTCACTTGTGCACAGACCAAAAACATCATTCCCGGGAAAAATAAATCAAATGCTGCATTTATATGCCCGGAAATGAAGACAGTGATTATTTGTTGAGCTGCAGAGATGTACCAAATTCGTGGAGTGCTTGAATAATTGTAGGGTAGCCAGGCTCGGAATGGTAATTCGCCTTCCTCCCTCTCAGCGAATATTCTGCTGCAATTGACCGCAGCACCGGCCACTTCATGAAGCCCTATTATCGCTAGAGAAATGATCCTTCACCAAACTTAATTTCAAACTGTTACTTCAATTTACAAAATACGAAAAGAAAATTTTTTTCATCACTAAAAAAATTTGATTCAACTCACCGAATAAAGTGATTGTACCGCTGCTGAATTTCTGCCTCTTTGTCATCCTGACACTTGAACGGATCTTCGTTGAATACTTGCTGTATTTTCACGAGTGTTTCACGGTTGCCGAGAAACCCAGCGATTTTTCCACACACCGCCACCATGGCCAAAAACGCCGCGATGTTACTCGTTAGATTTGATACATCTCGGGTGACGAATAACAAGTCCATCAGTTGGGACCAGGTGAAATAGTAGCAAGTGGTGACTACAGTCATCGTCCAGAGTTTGTAGCAGTGTGACCTCCAACCACGCCAATTGTCCGGTTCCCAGAGACCTAGGATGGTGAGCAGGACAAATGTTTCCGGGAGTACAGGCATCGTTTTGTGTCAGAGGCGCCGCGGTGTCTGCGTCTCTACTTTTAATCGTCAAGTCGAAAATGCTACATAGTGCAGGTCTATTATACATTCTGTAAAATCGACTGTGTCGCTTTCACGAGGGTCAATTATCTTGTTGCTGGTACCGATAATTGCAGCAATTTACTTGACTGCAACGGCAATATTGTCGTGGAGGATTGATCGATCGAAAGGGACTCGCATTATTAATCGGCGCGAGCCAACTGCGCGCATGGCAGGCAGTGAGCTGTCAGACAATCGTTGACGCTCGGAGTTGATGGATGTGCTTATAACTCGTTTGTGTTATTAGAGAAGATTATTCACTTTCGCACGTTCATCAAGATACACCGAAAATATTCAAATGTGATTTATGTGGTGTAAAAATTCTTATCGTGTTTTCGATATTATTTTTAGATGGAGTTAAAAAAAAAAAGTTCTTTTTCAATTTCGCAATTATAAATGTTGAAAATTTTTTTTTTCGTGAGTGCCTTTGTCTCAGATAGTGAAAAATACATGGTGCAAAATACATGGAAAAAACTCAATCATATACAAGCACTGAAAGTGTTTTTTTTTTTTTAATTGCGACCGGAAGACATTTTAACTAGAAATATAAGTGAAAATAGACAATACGCGAATGTACACCCTATTGCTTCACATAAGGGGTGGGTAAAAGTGATTACTCTGTTTTTTTTCCGGTTTTAATTATCAATAGAGTTATTTGTTTTTATAAATCAGTACATAATTATTTTATAGTGATTTATAAAATACTATCAAGATAGAAAAATGATTTTATTAAATGAAATAATTAAAACATGTCGTAGGTTCCAGATGTGAATGTTTTTCAATTAAATTGTCGATGACAATTTAATAGAAATAGTTTTAGTTTCAAGATAATTTTCCAAAGATTCAGCACCCCTAGAATTTTATATTATATTTTAAATTAAAAAATTCTATTTTTTATGTTTATAAAAATGAAAAAATTTATACTAACAATTCACGACCAATTCCAGACTGTTTGTAGCCACCAAACGGAGCATTCTGCATAACATTGGCATACTGATTGACCCAAACATTGCCTGACTCAACGGCTTGCGAGAATTTGATGGCTTTGTTGAGGTCATTGGTAAGAATTCCCGCTGCAAGGCCATAAACCGTGTTGTTCGCCTTCTTAATCACGTCTGACATGCTATCAAACTTGAAAATTATTTGAACAGGTCCGAAAATTTCTTCTTTCGCGATAGTCATGTCTTCCGTAACATTTGAAAAAATCGTTGGCTGGAAAAATTGTTTTTTATCAATTAAAAATCAAAAATAGATCATCTAAAGTGTTACAATATATTAGTATTATTACCTCAATAAAATATCCAACATTTCCCCACTGTTTTCCACCAGTTTCCAATTTAGCACCCTCCTTTTGTCCGATTGCAATGTACGACATAACTCTGTCGAAAATCGCTTTATTCACTTGGGGACCCTGTTGCGTCGCGGGATCAAAAGGATCACCGAGTTTCCTTTTTAAAGCCAATTCCACAGATTTTTTAACAAATTCGTCGTAAATTTTTGCATGAACAAACGTTCGAGAAGCTGCTAAACAAACTTGTCCGGAATTGAAAAATATTGCATCGTGAGCAATTTGAACTGCTTCGTCCACTGCAAAAAAAAAAAAAAAATTAATAACCTTTCAAACCAACGTTCAAATAATTGTTTTTCGGGCCTTAAAAAAATTTTTTGTAAAAGCGTGAAAATTTTGCGTCATAAATACTTGATAAATCATGAGGTTTGAAAATTTTTTTCTTTTAATTAGTATGAATTTCAGAATTTTTATCACTAAGCAACATAAGTGATTGAAAAAACACAGAAAAAAATAATTAACCATTCTTCCATAAGCGCCTGTGTTAAAAGTGCGATTTTGGAGACGAATTGTGTGCCGTCAAAATTTGAGACCACTTGTAGCGACCGAAAACGAACATTTTACAAAAATTTCATGATCATGCGACCATTCGTTAGGCAGTATAGTAATACCTTAAATTAAAATCCTTACCATTGACATCGTCACAAATAACTAGTGGGCTTTTTCCACCCAATTCCAGCGTAACACGCTTGAGATTGGTGTTACCAGCGGCGATCATAATCTGTCGTCCCACCTTGTGAAGAAAAAACAGTAATTATTACACCAGGACTGTAATACTGCATTTAAACAGTATAATTATCTGATTCTCACTGCGCTAGATCCAGTGAACGCGACCTTGACGATATCCGAGTGCTCGGAGAGAGCTTTGCCGGCAGTGAGACCGAAGCCGGGCACGACGTTAATTACTCCCGGTGGGAAACCGGCTTCTTTCGCCAAGGATGCCATGTACAGAGCACACAGCGACGTCTGTTCCGCAGGTTTAAGAACTAGCGTGCAACCTGTGGCCAAAGCCGGCCCCCACTTGAATGCAATCATGATAATTGGCACATTCCACGGTGTAATCAGGCCAACAACTCCTATTGGCTCTTTTCTAGTCATTACTAGAGTTCCATCATCCGTTGGCACGGTTGTACCGTGGAATTTATCGCACCAGCCGGCATAGTAACGGTATATCGATGCAGCCATCATCGATTCACCGAGAGAAAGAGCGAATGGTTTTCCGTTTTCCAGGCTCTGGATGTTGGCGATTTTCGCCGCATCACGCTCCACTAGTGCTGCAAGCTATAGCAGTAAATTTACACGGTTATAAGTAAATTTATAGTTGATTAAGTGAACGATAAATTTGGCGAATACTTTGAGCAATAATGATGCACGTTCAGTTGGATGCAATTCCCTCCATGCTGAGCCATACTCAAAGGCTGCTTTGGCTGCTCGAGTCGCCTGGTCAATGTCGGCCTTGACGAAAAGACACAAAAAATTATTATTTGATTGAAAAGAAAGTCATCCGAGTGTCTGAGGATATTTTTACAGTTTTTAAAATATAAAACATTGAGTTAGAAATGTTTTTGCGCACGTGGAAATATTTTTTGATAGGTTATAAATTTGGATTATGTGATTTTTTTCCGAATTATTTGATAATTGAAAAAGTTTATGTGACAAAAAAATTAATTTATATTAATTTTTTTTGAGAAGAACACATGTAACCTCTCGCTTTTTATCAAAATGTTTTTACAGATACGCGAGATATAATCGCACGGCCACAAATGCTATGGAGGATAAATAAATTTTAATGGAGCAAGGATAAATTATTTTGTCGATAGGCGGGTGATGAAATAAAGTATATGTTAATAAATAATTTGTTTGTTACTTACTTTGTCACCTTCAGAAACTTGAGCTACAACACTTTCATCACTGGGATTAATAATTGGATATTTTTTACCACTCTCAGATTCTACAAACTCATTGTTAATGAACAATTTTGAGTGTTTAATTTGCACGTGCCGGTTAGCCATAGCTGAATATACAACTCGATGCGTTCCTCACGAAGACTTGATGCACACTGGCCTGTCTCGTGCAGTTGTCGGCAGTTTTAATACCTCGTGTATCGCAGAATTACGTAACCTTGACGAAATATATAATATATATATGCTGCACAGCAACTGCTCAAAAATCCGAACAAAGAAAAAATTACTTTACGTAAGTATTTATTTAAAAAAAAAAATTAACCAACATTTCATGATAATATGGATCTTTTCTAAATCGTGCAGAAAATTGTTTTACTGTAGCTATATGTATTTATATTTACAAATTTATCAGAATAGTTATTGATATGAATATTTATCAGGTGATTTTATCTACGACGTGAATTTATGCATGAAGCGTGTGCATAACATGAAAAAAAAAAAATTGCCGTGATGTTTTTATAATGATTACCATGTCATGTGTCCTTGCCGGTCAGCGTAGCTTCAGAGAGGATTTTGCACACCCCGTATATGCGCAGCATAGGTGTGCTCTGCTCTCGGTACGCGTAATTCTTATACTTTCTATCGCCATAATCATGTGAAAAATTTTAATATTACTTTTTATTATCAAATCGATGAACGCACTTTCATCATTATTCATATTTTTTTTCAGGTTTTTCAATGAAAAAAAAAAGATTTCGTAAATTTTTTAGAATTTTATAAATGATTGAATGATAAATCATTGAAAATAAATCTGAATCAACTTGAATTTAATTTTATAAATGACTCTTTTGTTTTATAGAATCGAATTTTTATAGAAATTTATTGAATAAGATTGATTCGAGGTATACATCGTGTGTCTTAAACCAAAAAGACGTATCGCTAAAAAACTTTAAACCTTGTTACTTGCTGATAACTTAATGAGGATGTATCGTAGATAATTTTTGCTAATAACCTTTTTTGTAGATAATAAAATTCTCTACAAAAAATATTTCTTAATAAAAATTGGTATTTTTAATAGTTTTGAAGATATTATGGTTTAAAACAGCAAGAGAATTTTTTCTAGACGCTTTTCTGGCTTTAAATACGCGATATGATGCAATCAACGTTGGAATCGGAGCAAATTATGTGAGAAATACATGATATGACCTGAAAACACTAATGATCCCAGATGACATTAACCTATAGCTCTTATTAATTTTCAGGTCATATGACATGCAGTAAAAGAGTATAATGTCATAAAAGATTTTTTTCGAGCAATAAATAAAATACTGCCAACATGGATTGATGGGATAGACCTTGACGGAAATTTGCACGACTTCTACAAAACCCGTTGGAACTGTCCTACAGAGGCAAATTAACACGTGGAAAAAATAAATTTGAAAAGAACTGATTTTTAAAATAAATTTACTGCGCACTCGACTGTCTAGATAAAAATTCGGTAAAAAATTTGATGCATATAATTTTTTATTGAAGAATGTTTCAAATATTTTTCGTGACTTGTTTGGGAAAAATAAAAATTAATACTTGTTTTAAACTGGTGATTTAATTTTAATTGAGATGGTTTTAGTCTCAAGATAATTTTCCAATGCCTCGGCACCGCTGAAAAGTAAAAGTTAAAAAATTTTATTTGGATCGTCGGCGTTATTGGATATCTAAAAAATATATTAATTGGACACAGAGCCTGACAGCAACAAGACAACAGAGGCCCAAAGCAAAAGTAAAGCCAAGAACAGGAACAAAGAGACAATTAAAAGACAAGAGGAAAAAGCTAAGCATACAGAAAAGCCGAGTGAAGAGAGAATAATTATGACCAAGGAACAAGAAGTGGAGGGAAGAGGAAAAGAGATAGAAAAAAGTGGAGAAAAGGAGAACGACAGCACACCAACCGACGTAACCAGTGAAAAAACAACACTGGAAAACGCGCCGGAGAAACAAAGAGAGGAGCAGGAAAAAGAAAAGCAACAGGAGAGAACGCCAATAGGCCTAACAATAGGTAAACAAACACAGCAAACACAGGGAGCAGACGTCGAAGACAGGTGCGAGAAGGGCTTAGAGATTTTACAAGGGAAAATCAGTGCATTGCACCAAGTGGTGGTCTCTGATCGGGAAAAAGAGAGGTACTGGCTGAACTCGCACTTCGAATGCCTAAGAAGAGAGATAGCAGCAGGAAGAGGAATAGGGAGGTGCTGTTACTGTGATAAAAACGAAAGGGAAAGAGTTTTCAAGGGCTGGAAGAAAAGGAGAGAAAGACTGGAAATGTAGAGCGTGTGATAAGGAGGAAGAGACTATAGAACATATCCTAGAATGCCAGACAATTAGAAAAGAAATTAAAAATGAGGTAGCAGACAAAATAGACGAGTGGATAACAGGGGGAAACGACTTAGCAATGCACGGAGAAATTATAGCAACGATGACCGCGGAAATCGACTTAAATCTATGTAAATACCTCATCAAGGCAGAGGAAACGCTAAAGCAAAAAGAAAGTGAGCGGAGAAAAAAAGGAAAAAGAAACTTAGAATAGGAAAATAATGCTGTAAAAATAAGGGATGATGGGGAAGCACCACACTGACGGTAGTGCACCTGGCAAACATAAAGAGCCGGCCCAGGAGTCAAAGAATAGCAGTATTAGAAGGCAAGCGGGTGAAAAAGTAAAGGAAATAGTGGGAATAGAACGAACGAATGCGATCGCGGTCATAAGGTCTAGATGGATCTAAGAATGTACGTAGAAGTAACCCATGTAAAATAGACTTAAGAACAGAAAAACTGTGAATAGGATAATGATCGAAAGATCCAAGTCAAATAAAAATTTATTATTATTATATTAATTGTCCTAGAAAAACTCACTGTTGTCGGCCTATTCCGGATTGTTTGTATCCCCCAAACGGAGCACCTGAAACTATATTAGCATAGTGGTTTACCCAGACACTGCCGGACTCAACAGCTTGAGCGAACTTAATAGCTTTGTTGATGTCATTCGTAAGAATTCCAGCGGCAAGGCCATAATTCGTGTCATTCGCTCGTTTGATCACGTCGTCGATGTTATCAAACTTGAGGATCGACTGGACGGGACCGAAAATCTCCTCCTTGGCAATAGTCATGCCGTCGGTGACGTTGGAAAAAATTGTGGGCTAAAAAATTGATTTTTTCATTATTCAACAAAAGAAGAAAAAAATTTTGCAAACTCAATATGGACGAAAAAAATTACTTTTACGTAATATCCAATACTTCCCCATCGCTCTCCACCAGTTTCCAGCTTCGCTCCCTCCTTTTTACCGATTTTAATTAAATTTACAACCCGATCGAAAATGTCCTGATCCACTTGAGGCCCCTGTTCTATCCCTGCTTCAAAGGGATTTCCAAGTTTTCGTTTTTCCGCCATTTTCACCGATTTCTTTACAAACTCGTCGTAGATTTTTGCGTGGACATACGTTCGAGATGCGGCAATGCATATTTGTCCAGAATAGTGGAATAAAGCTTCATGAGCAATTTTTACAGCTTCATCGACTGCAAAAAAAATTTTTTTTAATAAATTTAAAGCGCCAATTTAATTGGAACTTAATAAAAAAAATTTTTAACTTGTGTAAATTATCTTCTGAAATATTTCAAACTTGAAATGAAAACGTTAATTAATTTTTTTAATAGAAAAAGAAAATTTATAAATTTTTTTCAGTGTTTAAATTGACCAAATCCTACCATCAACATCCTCGCAGACGACGAGGGGGCTCTTGCCCCCTAATTCCAGTGTCACACGCTTTAAATTTGTACTGCCAGATGCGATCATCATCTTCCTACCGACCTATAAAAATAAAAAAAAAATACAATCATCACTAAATCGCGTGTCTAAAGCCAAAAAACCGTATATAAATAATGATTTTGCTACTTGAAATCAAAATATCTTTAAAACTACTAAAGATAAAACTTTTTTTCAAGAGACCATTTTTGTAGAGAATTTTATTAGCTACAAAAAAGGTCCTGAACAAAATTTGTTCAACTTGCATCCCTATTAAAATATTGACCAGTAAAAAGGTCTCAATTTTTCGGCGATACGCTGTTTTGGTATTTTTTTGTTGTTTTTTTATTTTTTTCATGTCATGTACCTCGACAGATCCGGTGAAAGTGATCGAACGGATGTCAGGATGCTCAGCAACAGCAGCTCCAGCCGTCGGGCCATAGCCAGGAACAACGTTGATGACTCCAGGAGGAAACCCGGCCTCTTTGGTCAAGGCAGCAAGGTGTAAAGTGCAGAGAGGAGTCTGCTCAGCGGGTTTCAGCACGACCGAGCAGCCTGCAGCCAGCGCAGGACCCCAATTAATAGCCACCAGGACAATCGGCCCGTTCCACGGTGCGATTTGTCCAACGACACCGATGGGCTCTTTCCGCGTCATCACTAGCGATCCGTCATCCGTGGCCAGCGTGTCACCGTGAATTTTATCACACCAACCCGCGTAATAGCGCAACATGTCCACTGTCATCGTAATCTCCACCAAAGCAAAGGCATAGGGTTTCCCATTTTCCAGGCTCTGAATGCTCGCAATGTCCGCCGCGTCGCGTTCCACCAAATCAGCCAGCTATCGAAAGTTTTTTTTATCAATTGTTACCTATTGATTCTTATCACTTTTTTTTACTTACTTTGTTGATCAGGTGGGCTCGTTGACCTGGCAGGAGACTTCTCCATCCGGATCCACGCTCGAATGCCGCTTTGGCAGCCTCCACGGCCTTGTCTACGTCCGCCTTAACGCGGGTAATCATTTATTTTGTGATTAAATTGTAAAATTTTCCTCGTAAACTCAAAAAATCAACATTTTGATCATTAAAAACCATTAAAAATCAATTTTTTATCATTTAACTGTTATTAAAATCCTTTGAAAAAATATTAATTATATAAAAAAAAAATTATTTGGCAGGAAAAAAAATAATTAAATTTTTTTGCATTTTTTTTTTTTTACACAAAATCAACATTTTTATCATTAAAAACTATTAAAAATCATTTTTTTATCATTTAATTGTTATCAAAATCATTAGAAATAATATTAATTGTATAGAAAAAAATTAATTTTGTAGAAAAACAAAAATTATTGAATTTTTTTTACAAATTAAAAATGAGGAAGAAATAATTCATTATACCTTATCCCCCTCAGAAACTTCGGCGATAACTTTTTCCGTGGATGGATTAATGCTTGGAAATTTTTTACCACTTACAGAATCAATAAATTGATTATTAATAAATATTTTATTATATTTGATTTGAACGTTAGCATTAGACATCTTAAGATATTGTTGAAATTCCAACGTAAGACTAAAATATAAAATTCTGTCTCGTCTATTTATACCACTGCGTGATAAAGCAGTATTTGCTGTTAAATCTTATCGCTGTTTCTCATAATCACATAAATGCAACGCTCGAGACACTGGGTGATCCAGTTCAAGTGCGATTTCCATTTTTTTTTTTTATCAGTTATACACACTCGAACGAAGAAAAATACACCGTGGACGACGATAAAACTCTTCCCCAGTACATTTTGGTATAAATAAGATATTTATTTATATATAATTCATCTACAATCAAATAGTAAAAATGTGAGATTTTCAGCATTGCATGCAAGACAAATAAACTTTTTTGCCTGTCATTATATTTGTACACTATAAAAGAAAAATTCTATTTCTACAATATTCAGAAAAATAATCAATCGATTTATCAATTAATTAATCAATACGAATGTTTGGTATAAAAATACATATACATTCCCTCTTTCGCGCAATCTCTATAACGATATATATTTTCTGAACACAATTTTTTACACAACTACTCGAATGATCTCTTCTTATAGTGGCAGTGAACCAATAATTTCATATCGAAGGAATCTCATCTCCACCTTTTATTATCTTCCTTCTGTCGACAAAAAAAAAACTAATCCGTGACATTGAGATGAAATCTAAATGTCAATGGTTTCTCCCAGACTTGATTTTCCGCAGTAATTCCATTGACAGCACGCCCGTGAATAACAACACGAAATTCTCCAGCGCGTTTCAAGCGATTTCTCGAATGCAGAGCCCAAGTGTCACCATTCTCCTTCACCAGTTCAAAAAGTCGGCCTTTGTTGCCCTTTACAATTTTATACTCCATTTTCTCGTTCTAAAATACCAAGTATTTAATTATATCTTAATAGAAACACTGGAAATACTGATTTAAAAAATACCTTGACAGCCGGCAGCAACTTTATGAGACTTCTCTTGTGCTTGGTTTGATATTGCTTCAGCGACATGACATGAATCTCGTGATGGTGTCGCTTAGCCCGGCGGAGGGACTTTCTAACGAGTTTTTTCGACTGCCTGAGCTTCGATATTTCTTGCAGGGCGACTGTATTGTTCTCACCGTGAAGTTTGGTGCCTCTTCGATACCGATCTTTGCCGTTGACCTGCGAAAAGGCAAAAAAGAAATGTTTACATAGCCGTAAATCAATGGATAGACATTTTTCCAGTTGGAAAATGAATTGTTTTATGTGATACTGATATGTTGAAGTAGCTTACTTTGCAGGAGAAACATCCCTCGCTCGATATTATCTTGTCGCCGGCTGGAGGAATGTGATAGGGATCTGGATTAATGACAAAAGTGGGAACATTTCCGATGTCCTCGCCGCCGTAGTTGCCCTGGCTCGTCGGATTAATTGTCGAGAGGCAGTGGCCCTGTCCTATTCTTTGGTAGCCGCTGGGACAGCCGCAGAGGAAGCCGTTGCCGCCGTTGGACGTGCAGCCAAAGGCACAGGGACTTCCCACGCACCCTGCGCTCACCTGAACGCAAATCTGCAGACTATTGTCGAATTGGTAGCTGTCTGGACAGCCGCACTTGTAACTTCCGATCGTGTTGATGCACACACTGTCGCCGCACGGCGAAGAAGTGCACTCGTTCTCGTCGATGCACTGATTGTAGTAGAGGTGCTGGACGAAACCCTCGGGACAGCCGCACCGGAAACTTCCCATCAAGTTCTAAACGATTTTATGTCCCAAACAAAACGAAAATTTATATTAAACACTGGCGTATTATTTAATTTTATTGAGTAATATGAAAATCAAGAAGAAACAAAAATTAACGACTTTAATGTATGCGATGGAAAAAAAAAACGATTTTTTCAGTTGATTCTTGATATTTTTTTCAAATAAGTCGAAAATTTTTGGTCATGCAGGGATTAGATATGTATTAGAGTGGTGCGAAAAAACCAATTATTTTTATCAAAAAATCATAGTTCACGTTTTAAGAGTCCACGAAGAAAATCAACCCAATACAAATATTTTTCTTTAACAGAGCGAAAATAGTCGTTTTCACTCCGCTCGAGAGGATCGAAAATGAGCAATTCGCGGTCAGTTTGAGAGTAGCGAAAACGACTATTTTCGCTCTGACCCGAGAATCACTACATATTCGAACATCACTCAGTACGTGTAAAAACTCGGGTTTTTTCCGCTGTTGAAGAAAAATAAATGTGCACCTTGACCGAAAACAGGCGTTTACTTTGAAAATGCCTGTTTTTGCTCTCGGTCCACAATAGGGTCGCTTATAAATTTTAAAATCGGTAAAAATGGTTAAAATGCAATTGTAAATAATTTTTTTTTTTCGTATTTCGCACCAGCTTTTGTGAATATGAACAATAAAACGTTGCAATTCTTCATTATCTTTATTTTCTAAGATATTTTGCATCTCAGAAAATTCACAGTTGACCCCAAAAATGAATATTTTGAGCTGAAACTTTGAAAATTTATTTATATAATAGGTAAAAAAAATTTCCTATAGTGAAAACAGGAAAAAAAATTTTTTACCATCAGATTTTGTCCATTTTTGCAGATTTCAAAATTTGTGAGTGACCTCTAAAAATGCTTGTAATGGTCAGATTTTTTTGAGAGGGCTCTTAAAACATAATAAACTATTATTTTCTGATACGAGACCCCTAAAATGTATATATACATAAAAAAACTGTTAGGTCCTTAAATGATCTACAAAATCGATTATTAATAGTCGCTGTATCTCTATAACTACTTCAGCTACACTTACCCCTAGGGTGGTCATTTTGTAGAGAATTTAATAACCTTCCAGTATGATAATAAGTATTATTATCAAATTTCGCTTAGTTTGAACAATAAAAGTGAAAAAAGTCAGTACTGAGACAAAAGAAAACCCACCTGACAACCGTGCTCACAATTTCCATCATCCGCGCACTCGTTGTTGTCCGTACAAAACCGTCCGGTGCGATCCAGCCTGAAGCCGCGAGGACAGATGCACTTGAAGCTCCCCAAAGTATTGATACACGTGCCAGGCTTGGGACAAGTGCGGGGTTCCTCGCACTCATTGATATCGTGGCAGGCATCGCCGTGCTGTGTGTAGCCATCGCGACAAGCGCACGTATAACTACCCTGGGTATTAATACACTTCTGCTGACAGAGATGATTGCCCGTGGCGCACTCGTCCAGGTCCCGGCAGCCAACGCCATCAGGATTGAGAATAAATCCGTCGGGGCAGGAGCAGGTGAAACTTCCCTCCGTGTTCTGGCACTCAAACTTGCACGGGCGGGGCGTGAGCTCGCACTCGTTCACATCAACGCAATGGGTTCCAGTGCGATCAGCTTTGTAGCCTTTATTGCAGATGCACCTGAAGGATCCGAGGGTATTTATACATAATCCGTTCTTACACAAATCCGGAATGGCCTTGCACTCGTCGATGTCTTGGCCGTCGACGGAGAAGCCTTTATCCAGACAGAGCTCGTTGTAATTGTCCGAGTCTCGCGACGGACAGAGCTCGCAGTGCGGGCCCCAGGCGGCGCCCATTGTGCAGCAGCAGTCGGCCTTTGTCACGGTCCTCAGCTCGGACGTCCTGGCAGAGCAGCGGCCGCTGACAGTGCGCAGGAAGCAGTAGCCAAGGCGACGATCCACGCAAGACTTGGCATCGGGACTGGGCTCGAAGCCGTCGTAGCACCTGCACTGGTAACTGCCCTCCAAATTGACGCACTGACCGTTGCGACAGAGGCCCGAGTTCACCGAGCACTCGTCGACGTCCTTGCACTCGTCGGCCATGCCGATCTGCTGGTACCCCGGCGGACAAATGCACATGAACGAGCCGATGAGATTTTTACACTGAAATTTGCAGTTATTGGCGGGAGTAGAGCACTCGTCGACGTCGATGCAGTGCCTGCCATCGGCCGCGAGGACGTATCCGTAGGGGCAGATGCAGCGGAAGGAGCCCGGAGCGTTGTGACAGCGGAAAGCGCACTGATTGCCCAGCTCGAGGCACTCATTAACGTCCTCGCAGACCTGCAGCGAGCCCGGAGCGAATCCTGCCGCACACGAGCACTCAAATGCGCCTTCAACGTTGGTGCACGTGCCGTTGCCACAGATGTTTTGGTTGTGCTGGCACTCGTTAAAGTCGACGCAGCGCCGCCCGGTCTCGTCGAGAGTGTAGCCCGGCGGGCACTCACAGCGGAAGGAGCCGTCGGTATTGATGCACTCGCCGCCAGAGCAGGCGTCCGGCATAAATAAACACTCGTTGAGATCGACGCCCGTGTCATCGCGACCAGGACCCTCGGGGCACAGGCGCTGGAACTCCATCGAGTGCTCGCGCGGGCAGATCTCACAGCTACGGCCCCAGGCACGGCCCATTGTGCAGCAGCAGTGCTTCTTCGTCATGCTGTCGGTGCGCGGCGCCAGGCACTGGCCTCTCCTGTGCCGGTCGTAGCACTGCTCCTCGCGCACATCCACGCACATCATCGAGTTCCACTTCTCGCTGAGTCGAAAGCCCTCCGGGCACTCGCAGATGACTCCACCGTCAGTGTTGATACAGCGCCCGTTCTCGCAAATGTTCTTTGTCTCCACGCACTCGTCCACGTCGACGCAGCGCTTCTTCGACACGTCGAGCTCGAATCCGGGCGGACAGCTGCAGATATAGGAGCCCATGAGGTTCTGGCATTTCCCCGGTGTCGGACACAGGCCCGGTACCTCCGAGCACTCGTCGACGTCGCGACAGTGCTGGCCATCCTGCGCCAGAATGTACCCATCTGCGCACTCACACACAAACGAGCCGATGAGATTGCGACAGCGGCCGTTGCGGCAGAGGAAAGGCATCACTCGGCACTCGTCAATGTCCGCGCAGTCGTTGTTCGGGCTGAGCTTGTAGCCGTCGTAGCACTGGCACTTGTAGGAGCCCAGTGTATTCACGCACGTGCCGTTGTTGCAAATATTCGGATTGCGCTGGCACTCGTCAACATCCGCGCACACGTCGCGATCGCGTGTCAGTGCGTAGCCCAAGTGGCAGACACACTGGAACGAGCCCTGCAGATTGTTGCAGACACCGTTGGCGCAGATTCCCGGCCGCTCGTAGCACTCGTCCACGTCGATACAGCTGCGCTGGCTGATGCCCAGCTTGTAGCCGGCCGGACAGCGGCACTCGAAGCTGCCCTGCAGATTGACGCACTGCGCGTTGCCGGCGCACGGCGACTGCTGGCACTCATTCTCGTCGATGCACTGGTGCGAGTCCTCGTCGTAGACATAGCCCAGATCGCACTGGCACTCGAAACTGCCCGGAGTATTGAGACAGCGTCCGTGCGTGCACATGGTGGGCATGAGAGCGCACTCGTCAATCTCCTCGCTGTGATTGGTGATGGGATTCATGATCTGACCCGGCACCATGCCGCAGAGAATCTCGTGCTCTCGCGTGCGCTCGCCGGGACAGCGCTCGCACGGTGTGCCCCAGGCCGCGCCCATCGAGCAGCAGCACAGCATCTTTGTCTGCGGGTGGATCATCTGGTTGAAGCACTGTCCGTCCGCGTAGTTCATGTAGCACAGCTCTTTGCGCATGTCCACGCACTCCTTGCCACCCGGCATGGACATGTAGCCCTCGGGGCACTCGCAGTGGTACTTGCCCTGGTCGTTGATGCAGTAGCCAACGCCGCAGATGTTCGAGTGCAGCGAACACTCGTCAATGTCCACACAACTGGTCTTTGTGCTGTCCAGTACGTAACCCTCGTTGCAGGAGCACATGAAACTGCCGAAAGTGTTGGTGCAGTGGCCATTCTGGCAGATATTCTCGTGCTCCTCGCACTCGTTGATGTCTTCCAGGATCACTGTCACGCGGTTAGGCCGGTAACCAAGCCCGCCCGGGCAGAGATCCTCGAATTCCTTCGTTCCAACTTCGGGACACTCTTCGCAGCGCGTTCCCCAAGCGCTTCCAATGCTGCAGCAGCACGTGGCCTTCGTCACCGACGTCGACATGTCGAAAACGCACTGCGGGTGTGTGCCGACATGCTCTTGCCCCGTGAAACACAGCGATTCGCGTCTGTCTGCGGATTATTTTAGTGTCAGTAAATTTTTGCAAAGCCTAAAAATCGTCAGTTTTTAAAAACTTACCAACGCATGCGTTGCCCGCCTCCACGAGTTCGTAATTTGGCGGACACACGCAACGGTATTTCCCCTCAGTGTTGATGCAGGTTCCGTATTGGCAGGCCTGAGGACTCTCGCACTCGTCGACGTCCGTGCAGTTGCCTCCAGACCCGTCCAATTTGTAGCCCTCGTTGCACTCGCAGCGGAACATCCCAAATATATTCTCGCATTTACCAAAGACACACAAGTTGTGAAACATTTCGCACTCGTTGATGTCAATGCAGGCCTGCTCGTTGGTTTCCTCGGGGTGCATGAAACCCATCTCACACTCGCACCGGAAGGAACCTGGGTAGTTGAGGCAGTGGCCATTCTCGCAGAGACTCGGATCGTTTGCGCACTCGTCAGTGTCGCGGCAGGAGTAGCCATCGCCACGAAAACCAGCGTCACAAACGCACTAATGAATAATACGTATTTTTAAGAGAGATTTAATAGAGTTAGACAAAAAAAAATTCCTCGATGATTACCTTGAAAGATCCCTCGGTGTTGATGCACTGCGCGTTGGCATCGCAACCACCGTTGTTCACCAAGCACTCGTTGATGTCTCTGCACTCGATTCCATTGCCCGTGAAGCCGTCGTGGCACGTGCACTCGTAGGAGCCAGGCGTGTTTCTGCAGGCTGCAAACTCGCTGCAGGAGTAGGCATCCAAGAGACACTCGTCGTCGTCCGTACAGTTGGGCCCGGCGTCCGGCTTCACTGAGTAACCCTCCTCGCAGCGGCAATCGAAGGATCCAATTGTGTTTCTGCACTCGCCAAAACCGCAGATTTTCGGCTGTGTCACGCACTCATCAATATCTGCAACAAAAAAAAAAACATTCAAAAGTCAGTCTTCGACTTTTTCTCTCTGTTGAAAGTTTTTTTCAATAGGAGAAAAATTTTATTTTTGTATAAATACGACCTATGCAGGATTTTCCATCTCTCGCTGGCAGCAATCCTCCTGTGCAGTGACACGAATACGTCCCACGAACGTTGGAGCATTCTCCGCCATTGCAGATCCTCGGATTGTCTTTGCATTCGTCCACATCGGCACACGTTCTATCGTCCGGATTTAGAGCAAACCCCGTACTGAAATGTCCGAATAATTATTATTAACTAACAAAAATTTATTTTCCATCAATAAATGTTCGATGAATCCCTCTGGCAGTTGGGTATAAATGGTTAAGCCACAGAGCACCCTCCTGATCTGTGCATAGCGGTAGTTTTAATAAAATTAGCTTTGCACAAGGGTTATGCAACAAAATTCATAAAATCAGTAATATTAAAAAATTTCAACTCACTGTGTGCCTTAACACGTCTGCACTCTCCGAAAGCCCGGGAAGAACTGGATGACGTGATGGTCGAAACGTCAGAAGTATTAATTTTTCTACTGATATCAGCACACGTCAGATATCAGAGCAATTAACGATAACTTCAGGCGTATCGGACTTTCCCAGAGAAACTGTCAGTTCTTCCTGGACTTTTCGAGAGTGCAAACGTCCTCAGAAATGCAAAAGTGAGTAAAAAATTTTGAATACTACTATCCAACTAATTTTTGCACAACATTAAAAAATACTTGAAGTTAATTTCAAGTAAAATTCGTTAGTTTCATCAAAAAAGACGAAAAATCATGTAAATTTTTCATGAAAATTAATAATCGATTATACCTAAATAAAAAAAAGACATAAAATATTTACAAAAGGTGAAGATTAAAGTATCATAAATAAAAAATAGTATATTCTGTGGCAAGTGCGTAAAAGCGGCAATTTTTTGACAGCCTGCAAGTTTGTCAGTTATACACGAATCCTTGCGAATGTAGACCTAGAAAGTACAAATTTGCAAGCTGTCAACATTGCCGCCATTCTGCACATGCTACACACCATATTTTTCGCAACAAATGTCAATAGTACTCGAAAAAAACACATTTCTGCAGCATTAAAAATTTTATTTACCTGCAAGCGCAAGAAAAACTTCCGGGACTATTGATGCAAATATCTTCACAACCTCCATTATTAACCGCACACTCGTTGATGTCCTCGCAGTGTGACTTGAGTCCAGTTTGCCGATATCCTTCGTCGCAAATGCACTGATACGTACCCATCATATTTTCGCAAACTCCATTGGAGCAAATGCCACTGGTTCTCGAGCACTCGTCAATGTCCTTGCACGACTGTTTGTCGGGGCTCAACTCATGTCCAGGTGGGCAAATGCACTTGAACGCGCCTTCACTATTTTTGCACGTGCCGCCACGGCAGAGACCCGGAGTCTCCTCGCACTCATTGATATCCATGCAGATTTTCATAATCTCACTGCTTCGATAGCCTTCATTGCAGTCGCACTGAAAGGTTCCCGGGGTATTGACGCACGTGCCATTGCCGCAGACTCCGCGCATAATCTCGCACTCGTCGATGTCGTTGCACTTGATTCCATTCTCGTCGAGCGCGTAGCCCTGGTTGCAGCGACAGCTGTAGGAGCCGACGGAATTTTTGCATCGGCCATTGAGACACATGCCGGGGAATTCCACGCACTCGTTGATATCCTGGCGCTCGGTGAAGCCATCACCCTTGGGACACAGTTCTGTGTGCAATTGGCTTCCTGCCTTGGGACAGAGCTCGCATTTTTCGTTGCCCCACGCGCGTCCAACCGAGCAGCAGCAGATGCTTCGGGAAAATTGGCCTTCTATCGCACTCGTGCACTGCCCGTGACGATAATCCATGTAGCAAGTCTCCTGTCGAGTATCTGTGCACGTCGTGTCTTGAAAAAAAAAAAAATTACAAATGCAACAAATAAGTCAAAGATCAACTCACGTGTCGAAAACTAAAAAAAAACGTATCGCCAAAAAATTGAGACAACTTTATTTGCTCATATCTTGATAAGGATGTGAGTGAGGTAAATTTTATTAAGGACCTTTTTTGTAGGTGATAAAATTCTCTGCAAAAAAGATTTCTTGAAAAATTTTCTATCATCAATAGTTCAGAAGATACTACCATGTACACGCTTCGCTGGATTTTTTTATAATACTGATAGTTCAAAACAATGCCAGGGGGTTGCAAATTTTTTCCGGGGCTCTTTAGACTCTACTGCAACTATAAAAAATTAAATGGCTAAGTAAATCATTTAACACTATATTTCATAATTTTTCCTCATGGATTTAAACCGGAATTCTAAACTGTAGAAAAAATATCTTAACTACGTACAACATTTTTTAGGGATTTTTACCTTCTAACGTACTGCTCAGTGGGAAGACATTTATGAATCTTCAATCGATCTACGCTGTTTAATGTATTTTTATCTTCTCAACACACTGAGAAAAACACTGAGCACTACTGCTAGTCGAACGAAGTCATACAGAAGAGATTATACAAAAAATCGTCATTTTGATTGATTTCAACGTTTTTACCTGCAGCCATTAAGTATTGAATCTATTCAAAAAATACCCTCAACAAAACTAAATGAAATACAGCGTCAAATGGTGCAGATTTCATGTAATTATCATGAATAGCTAAAACGCCTACCCTGATCAAAGATTTGGAACTTTCGTTTATATATGAAGATATAGATTTTGATTTTAAACAGCAAAATAATTTTCAATAAATGCCTTTTAATCAATTTTCAATTTTTTTTAACACTATTCAATCGAGATGAAAACTACTTAAACTTACGGGTAGAGTCCAGTGTTAGTCCCGGAGGACACTCGCATCGATAGGACCCATCAGTGTTGACGCAAGTGCCACCTCCTTTGCAGATGCCAGTATTCAACTCGCACTCGTTAATATCCGCACAAGCCTTGCCATCAACCTTTGCGTAGCCTTTATTGCACTCGCAGAGCGAGTAGTCGCAGGCCTCGCAGGGACTGCCCCAAGCGACTCCGACGGAGCAACAGCACTCGGATTTGAGTGCCAGGCGTGGGAAATTGTTCTCGCAGCGTCCATCGACTATCTTGGTCCAGCAGGAGCCTCGTCGGTTGTCTGGAAAATTGATTTTAAGAATATTTCAACCCGCGAAGCGATGCCGCGAGGCTAATACCCATGCAAATGTGGCCGGTGTTGTCCAGAATGTATCCTCCGGAGCACTCGCACTCGTAGGAGCCCTTGGTATTGATGCAGACCCCGCTGATGCACACGTCAGTGCCCAGCTCGTCGCACTCGTCAATGTCCTCGCACATCTGGTTCTGCGTGTTGAGCCGCGTTCCCGTGGGACACACGCACTGATAGCTTCCCGGTGTGTTTCTGCACTGGCCGCCCGAACACAGCGACTGCTCGAGTTCGCACTCGTTGATGTCACTGCACGATTTTCCCGTGGCATCCAGCTCGTATCCGTTGTCGCAGATGCAGCGGTAAGTGCCCATCAAGTTCTCGCAGCCGCCGTTGGCGCATATATTCGGGTTCTGCGCGCACTCGTTTATGTCTAGGAGGTCAGTGAGGTTGAGATTTATCTTTTTAAACGGGATTTAGTACGTTTTTCTCGATTACCATCGCCATTGTATGTCATTCCTGCACCGTGTGGACAGAGGGTCTCGAATTCGGCGGAGTCTGGCAGTGGACAGGGCTGGCAATTGCTTCCCCAGCCCAGTGGTTGTCCCAAAATTACTGTACAGCAACAGCAACTGGATTTTGTCACTGCTGTCGATGTGGGGTTTGAGCACTGACCATCCTTGAATTTTGAGTAGCATAGATCTCTTCTTGTATCTATTCAACCATAAATAATTTTTTTAATCAAGTTTTTGTAGTTCAATACAAAAACATCACGTGTCTAATTGCCGAAAAAGTTATAAGATGTTAAGATCTTATTATTTGCTAATATCTTGATAAGGATGCGAAGTAGATAAATTTCGCTAAGGACCTTTTTTGTAGGTAATAAAATTCTCTGCAAAAAAGGTGTCTTAAAAAAATGTTTTATCATTAATAGTATAGAAGATATTTTGATTTAAACTAGCAAGATAATTTTGCATATATGCCTTTATGGGTTTAGTCACGTGATATTTGTTAACCCTTCGAGTACACACTGGATCATCTAGATCCATACGCTGACTTTGATCGAATGTAACGCTTAACCATTCGAGAAAATGGTAGGACTAAATGTTTGTTGATAGAACTCCCGTTAATTTTCAGAAAAAAATGTTAAAAATCTAAAAATTTTGCAATTTTTTGATAAAATTTTGTTGTTAAAAAAAATACTTTTATCGTGATTTTTTGTGATTGTTGCTGTGTTAAAGACTTTAATAACCTCTTTAATATTTATTAACTATTTAAACACAATTTAAAGATAATCTCTGAATTTTTTCAAACCAATCGGTTGAGTAGTTAAGCAGCGAGTTTCACGCATTTCCAAAAAGTGAACAGGGTCAAATTGACCCAATGTGTAGGAGACGTCAAAAAAAAAAATAGGTGTGTACTCGAAAGGGTTAATCGACTTTTGATAATTTTTTCAAGTAGCGTACAGCATTCTTCTTGAATAATTTTAGGGATCTTTTAAGATTAAAATTATTAAGCAATTAATATAAATGTGAAAAATGATAAAATTTACCGAGACAGGTTCTTCCATCAGGCCCAAGATTAAAACCAGGATGACACTCGCATCTAAAACTGCCAGGAGTATTTTTACATCGTCCACTGTGGCAGGGAGAGCTGAGGCACTCGTCGATATCTGCGATTTATTATTGAATAAAGGTAAAATAAAATTTCTAGACTTGTAATTGAA
This sequence comes from Macrocentrus cingulum, assembly GCA_002156465.1. Taxonomy (NCBI): domain Eukaryota; kingdom Metazoa; phylum Arthropoda; class Insecta; order Hymenoptera; family Braconidae; genus Macrocentrus; species Macrocentrus cingulum. The sequence goes on along the minus strand of MVJL01009404.1, from coordinate 143,597 downwards.
AAAAAAAAATTGTTTTACCTATACAATGACTCTGGTCGGGTGCCAATCTAAAACCAGAGTCACAAACACACTTGAATGACCCCTCCATATTGACACATTTGCCATTTTCACACATGCCCGTCGTGGAGCACTCATCCATGTCCACGCAGAACGTGTTATCTCGGCTGGCTGTGAATCCAGCCTGGCAAACGCAGTGATAGGAGCCTGGAGTATTTTCACATCGTCCATTCAGACAGATTCTCGGATTTTCCGAGCACTCGTTAACATCTGTAATTGAAATATCGTGTAATAAAAGCGCAACAACGACGCATTTGCGGTGTTAATCTGTGCGGATTTATTTCAGCGGTGGAATGACCGCAGAAATTAAATCAAAAAAAAAACATGACCGATAGGATATCATCGAATGGATTGCGTTGCACCCGAAGGCTTCCGCATTCACGTTGCACCCGCTCGTTATCCTCTAATACTCTGCTATCACTCGCAGTGATAAACTGCCGACTTGTAAATTACTACGCGATGACTATACACTGCGATAAAGGGAGAATATTATCGCCTACATGCTAATAAAATTTATATTCGTCAGAAATATTATTTTCTAATATTTCTCCCGTGCCTTTGATAAATTAATTAATCACAATAAAAATTTACTTTTTCATTTAATTGAAAATATATTACACAAATCAAACAGAAATGCGTTTGTATAAGCCAAAAGTGCGTATAAGAAAAATTCTCTTGCTGTTTTAAATCAAAATATCTTCCAAACTACTAATGATATGAATTTTTCTTAGGAAATCTTTTTTGTAGAGAATTTTATTAGCTATAAAAATGATTCTTTAAAAAATTTATCTAACTTGCACCGTTGTTAAGATATCAGCGAAAAAAGAAAGTGTGAATTTTTTAGCGATACGCCTTTTTGGGTTTAAACACATGAATTATTTTATTGTGTTAAATTTTTTTGTTTTATTTAATCGAAAGTTGATTTTGCTTACCGATACACGTGTTTTTAGATGGCGACAAAACGTAACCATCGTTACATTTGCACTTGAACGAGCCGTTCATGTTGGTACAGTGACCGTTGGTGCACATCCCAGTGTCCTGACACTCGTCATGATCTGGAAATTTTAAATTTTAGACAGTAATCAACAGCCGAGGCAAGTTTCGAGGGAATGAGAGACGAACCACTGCAGTATCTGCCTTCCCCCGAGACGACGAAACCCGCAGGACAGTGACAAATGAAGCTTCCCGGTTGATTCTGGCACGTGCCACCTTGGCAGTAATTCTGCTGACACTCGTCCACGTCCTCACACCGACCTGACTGCTTAACGAAGCCTGGGAGACACTCGCACTCATAGCCATCTAACGTATCAATGCATTTACCTCCTCCACAAATGTCTGGACGCAGTACGCACTCGTTGATGGTGATTTGTTGAGACTCCAGACAGAGTTTTCGGTATTCATCTATCACAGGTGAACATATTCAAAGGATCATTCACAACAAAATGTCAATTTAACCATTTTTTAAAAGAAAAAAAAAACGATTTCTTTTAAGAAACATTGCACGGTGGTATTTAATGAACTTTTTCGAGTATCTCAAGTGAAATTTTGACTCAAACGATCTACCAATTAATTCTGAAATTCAAAAAAAAAAAAAAACAAACAAACAAAAAAATTATTTAAAGCAATAAATCAACCTTAAATCATTTTTTAAAATTTCCCACGACTCAAAATAACGATCTATTAGCCTTAAAAATATTTTTAAAAGTTTTTCTAAATGTAAATCATGGATTGTAAAAACCTCAAATATTTTTCATTCCATTTCCGATACGTGCTCTTGAAAAAAAAAATTTTTTTTCGAGGTAAACACGACTATTAAAGAGGAGATTAAAGAGTTTTATTTACCGCTTCCAGGATTGGGGCATATATAACACTCATCGCCCCAACCGTGACCCATATTCTTGCCACAGCAGCAGTCTTTTTTGCTCAATCTCACAGCGAGCCTATTCCGACATTGGTTATTTCGGTTGACAGCAGTGTAACACAGCCCCTGTCGTCCATCTGTAAAATTAATTGGCCTTAAATCACGATCAACTTGCCACAGCAATCACCGACATACCAATGCAGAGTTTCCGGTCTTGACTCTGAATAAATCCTGGATTACACACGCAATAATAGCCGCCAGGAGTGTTGATGCATCTGCCATCCGTACAGATGTCTTGGTCCTCGCACTCGTCCTTGTCTCGGCACTCATTCGTCTCTAGATCCCTGGCTTGGCCCTCGGGACACTCGCAGGTGAAGGAACCAGGTGTGTTGAGGCACTTTCCACCCTCGCACAGCCCGGGGATGGCCTCGCACTCATTTATATCTATCGAGCAATCGTTGGGGACAAATTGAAGGTGAAAGTTCACGGGGTTTCATCGCTAGTTTTTCACTTACCCACGCACTCCCCTTGGTTGGTCTTCAGGTGGCCGATTTCGCAGTCGAGCCGCGCGGGACAGCGCTCGCAGGGGTGGCCCCAGCCCTTGCCCACTGTCGCGCAGCACATTTGCCGCGTGCAGACCACCCCCTGCAAGTGCACGAGACACTGGCCGTTTTTTACCTTGGTGTAGCAGGGTCCTGTGCGGTAATCGGTCTCGCAGCGGCGACCTGTGTAGCCGTACATGCAGGCACAGCGATCTGGACCAATACATCGTCCCTGGTGAAGGCAGGGTTCACGGCATATAGCTGGAAAAATGAAATATTTTAATGTAAACTAGCATATCGCATCTCTAAAGCCAGAACGGCGCATAAGAGAAATTCTCTTGCTTTTTAAAATCAAAATATCGTCTAAACTACTAAAGATACGAATTTTTCTTAAGAAATCTTTTCTGTAGAAAATTTTATTAGCTATAAAAAAGATCCTCAACAAAATTTGTTTAATTCACATTCTTATCAGGATATTTACAGTTAAATTATTCCAACTTTTTTTTAACCAACAGAAATTATATAAAAAATTCTGGCTTTTTGAAATCAAAATATCTTCACAACAACTGAAGATATAAAATTTTCTTAAGAAATCTTTTTTGTAGAGAATTTTATTAACTACAAAATAGGTTCTTAACAAAATTTGTCTAATTTGCATCCTAATAAAGATATCAGTAGTAAAAAAAAGGTCCAAATTTTTTGACGATACTTTTGGTTTTAGACACGCGATATTTTGACTTTTCAGGGTGAAAATTATCCATCTATTAGTCGTAAATAATTTATATAAATTTTTTAAGACCAAAAGTAGTAAGTAATTTAAATCATATAATGTTTTTTTTAATAAATAAATTTTTTAATTGTCGAAAAATTGAATTAAAAAGTGATTTCAGTCCAAAAATATCGGTCAATCGACTTTGTATAATTTTTTTAGATATTACAGATAAGGTCTAAAAATATCGACTTTAAAAAAAGAAATTTTTCAACAAAAGAGACAAAAAATAAAGTGTTTAATCAGTTTCAAATAATTTTTTAAAAAGTCTGAAAGACTGAATGTTTTTTTCTATTTTCCAATAGACAGGAAGGCGGTGTAGATGTGATTTTAAGGTCTTACGATCATTGCAGTATTCGCCCTGGTATCCAGCTCTGCATTGGCAGCGTCCATCGACACAATTACCATTGATACACCTGACTCGGCAGCTTGCACCGGTATTTCTCTGGGCCGATGTAACTCTGTGTTCCTCGCGGGGATTTTCCTCATGCGTGACACCTTGAAGAGAACAAGGAAGAGATTAAAGCGCGGCAAACAGACAGTTTGAGCCGTTGTATTCGCTGTGTCATGACACGACTGAGCTATGCACGTCATTTTTTTTGTTCAAAGCCATATGGATTGGACATTATATTCCAGCGAGATAACAAATTAAATTCTGACATACCAAAGGGCATTTTAATTCCTCGACTAATTGGCCCTGATCGCCGGGTCCGGTATATATATTGAGTCTCATTTTAATTTGCCTCTGGGAACTCGTTATAAATCGACTAGACATCTCATTCAATCTGTCACGGACTTATTGAGTTATCTTTTTGCCTTATGTATATATACCTCGATTTATTTGGGAGGATGATTGGCTGCAAACTGTTGCCACTGATCCACCGTCGCACAGGCAGACGTTTGGTCTTATGCATCGTCCACTGCCACATCTTCTCGCACAGATTGCTGTTCAAATTTATTTTTTGTTTATTTATTTTAATACTATTTATCTCGTATGTTTTCGCAATATTTTTATGCATAATATTTGCAATATTTTGGAATTTTTTTCAGTTTTTAAAGATTTTATGTGTTTTCCAACAAATATTTTCAAATGACCAGGATAATTAAAAAATTAATTAACCGATTTTTATAAATAAATGCCAAATTTTTTTTATCATAATATTTTCTATAAAATAGACTAAGGTTTTTTTAATTGAGTAATATTTTTGATTTTTTTTTCATAATCCATGTTGTGATGAAAAAATTAGAAACTTGATTTTTTTTTCGACGATTTTATTCCTTAAAAAAAGCTTTGAAAAAAAAAAAATTATTTCCATATAGACGCTAAAAAAGGACTCTTATATATTAATTTTGTTATTATATGTTTTTTTTTTAATTGAAAAAAAAAGTTTTTTGTATGAGAAAAAATTTTTAATACTCACGCACTACACAGAGGCTAGTTTCGGGTTTTTTGGTCCAACCGGGGCAACAATAACTTCGGTACCTCGTCCGACAAACATTGGGACTGCAAATAAACATGAAAAAAATTAAAGTTTTTTCAAAGATTTTTTTTCATTGCTAATATATTGAGCTGAAAAATCGAAAAATGTAGATTAAAAATATTTTTACAGTGTTAATGATTTAAATGAAATAGTTAATGGGATTAATTGATTTTTTTCTCTATCTTTCAAGTTGTTTTAGATGATCCAAGAGTGTGACCCAGAAGATATGTTGCGCGTATATCGCGCTCAATATAATTAGAATTTTTTTTTCGTGTGCATGCAAAAAATAAGGACTAAAAAGGGACGATAGTGGGAAAGTGATGCCACCTTAGGACAAGGCGGGCATTCACTTCGTTCACGATAATTAACGTCAGCTGCTAGTCCGCGTTTTAAGTACTTCCACTTACGCGTTGTGGCGCCGCGGTTTATTGCCGCCTTATGAGCGCATCTTTTACCATCAGAAAGCCATCTCTCGCGCATATACGAGAGATCAAGTCCAATCAAACATTGACCGACTCATTTGATCATAATGGATCATCCTCTTGCTCTTTCATCTGCATTTTTTTCTTGCAATCATGCGTTCTAATAGTCAGCCGCGGTGCAGGCATGCGAAACGCATGAAAATCTTTTTTTTTTCATCTTTCAAAATTGAAAATGTACTTAAAAACCGTCAAAAAACTCCTTTAATAATCCAAAATCTGCTAATTATTTCTTAAAAAAACACAAATTTGTTCAAAAAATTAAAAACTAATTTTTTTTTTCAAAAAATTACATTTAAAACAACTTAAAATAATTTTTAAAAATCTGTCTTAATCATACCTAACCCTGCACGTCACATTTTTTTTTGTTTTTTTCAAAACACAATTTTTTTAACCGAAAACTCATGGATTTCATGAAAGATCGAAAAATCAGCAAAAAAACGGTATTTTGATATTTTTACAAAAAAAAATCCAAAATTTTGTTTTTTCAAAAAAAAAAAATGAACGTTAGAAGAAAAATTGTACTAAAAATTGTACCATATTCAATTTGTGATGAAAACAATGGTTTAAATATTTTTCTGGCTAAAAACACTGCAAAATTGTCAAAAAAAAATTTTTATTTCGAATAAAAGAACGTAAAAAAAAATTAATATCAATTATTTCCCCTCAAATAAAAATTTAAATTATGAAAAAACTAAATAAACAATTAAGTATTGTTTTCATTAGAAGAAATAAAGTTTTTTTTCTCTAGTTTTATAACATTTTGTTTGGTTGATTTAAGTGTGTGTATAAAAGGTGTAAAGATATTTTTATGGAACGATGATAAAAAGTCCTACGCGACACGAAGTTTCATGATGATTAGGTAATCTCGTGGCAAACAATGGGCACTAACTACCCTCGAGTGATGTTCTATAGAGCTTTAACTTGCGCTGTAACTTGATTATTGCGTAAAAGAGTTCATTACATTACAGTTAAGCTGTTCTTGGATGTTAATAAGTGTGTGCGTGAAATGAATTCGATGCAGGCCTTGCCTCTGCGCGATGTACGACGTTGTTATCAGTGTCCAGGCATGAGAAGAAAAAAAACGAAAACGTTTGTAGACGTCGACATACATAAAACACTCGAGCGCTGCTGGATTCCGCGCTTAACCGTGTGATATCGTCCGAGATATACTTAATGACGCGTTAATAGATCGGAATTCTGCGGCCTATCGCGACATTTAATTACAGACACTTAAGGATTAGGCCTGCACACTCGCGTGACGACACTTAAAAATTGCTTTTGCTCGCAATTCAGTTGAGAAAATTCCTCTGAGTGACATTAATTTGATAATATATTTTTTTTTTCGTCAACAGATATCAAGAGTGAGTGGATTTTTATGTGATATATTCTCTGAGAAGAATTTCTGAATAAAATTTTTCAGGAATTTTGTTTTTTTTTTTTTGTATTTAGAGCAGTTTAATAAAGCAATTGGCAGATGATTGAGTTTATTACTATAAATTTGTAGGATAGAAGGGATAAAAGTAGTGATTTTAATACAACCAGACAAAATTATAGTATATACTCTCTTTAATAGAGTACCGGCATATCAATTTTTATACTCCGTTACATTTACGAAAATTTGATGAAAAAAAGTTAAATGGCGTGAGAAACAGCAGAAATTTTGTTTTTTTTTTTTTTTTTTGAATTTTTTTCTAGTATGTAAGAAAAATTTGAAGTACATTTTTTTATTTATAATCGCTAAATTTTTAACTTTAGGATATTTTTACTTGGAACATTTTTTGTTGCTTTTGAAATTCTCTAAAAAAAAGATTCTAATAAAAATTTTTGTAGAATTGATGGTTTTCAAGATATTTATAAAAGAAAATGATTATTAAATTTTTTTTTTTTTCAATCGCAAAACCGAAGGTTAGAAGACTTTTTGTTTTTCCTAAATATCTCAAAAAATACAGATTTAAGGAAAAAAATACTTACTATCATTATTGTAGTGTATAAAATTCTTTACAAAAAAGATTCCAAGCAAAAATTCTGTAGAACTAATGGTTTTCGAGATATAAATAAAAAAACGACTTGACAACCGTTCTTTTCACTATTTATTTAAAAACCGCAAGTTTTAATAAATTCTTTTTATTATAAATATCTCTAAAACAATGAGATTTACAAAAAATTTACTAGATATCATTTTTGTAGCTTTTCGAATAATATACAAAAAAGATACCTATCAAAATTCCTGTAATACCAATAGTTTTTCGAAATACGAAGCATTTTAAAAAATCTGTTTTTTTTCTAAATCCCCTTAGCAAAATAAAAAAATCAAATAAATATTTTTCTATTCTATAAAATCAGATTGGCGTATCAGCTAGATATTTTCTCCGCATGACTCTATTGTCGTAGACAATGTGAATAAGAAAGTATTTTTCCATCGTCGCGAACATCATGAACTGTCAGCGATTGAATCATGAGGAAAGGCATTTTTTTTTTTCATCATAACAATCGTAGTCAATTTGCGACTATATCACGTACGATAAATCTCTATTGATCAATTCGAAGGATAACGATCGAAATGTCCTTTATACACACTCAGATATGCTCCAATCAATGGATCCGAAGATGACGATGCACTCGGGGTCAATGGATTCGAGAATTCTCTCATAAATCCATTCGCCTGGTGCATTTTTACACGAGAAAAATTATGATTGAATGAAAGAGAGAGTGACTTTTAATAGAAAACCCAATTAGATAATTATTCACGCTCATAATTGACCGATGCCTAGATGAATTGGGTTAAACGACATCTTATGCAACAATAAACGTCTAGAAGAATAAAAATAGAACGGATATTACAAATAAAAAAAAGATAACTTCCTTTTACAAAGTTGCTCACTCTGTACACGATCATATTTGAATATAATTGATACAATTGAAAAGTCAAAGTTTCGCGATATTAATTTTTTTTTTTTTTCGAAATAAAAATTATTCTAAGGTCATGCAACAAATTGGATAAATGGAGATTACGTAAAATGCGTCGTTTAAAGTGTTTAGTGGATTGCGCTTTTGCTCTATACTACTATTCCAATTGACATTCCTTGGAATTGTATGAAATATCAGTTATTAACATAATTCAGTGGTTGAATTATATGTGCAGATAAGATAAGGCAAATATTATGCTTCATGGTTATATTGATTAATTGACGTTATTTTGTAATCATAGAGTGATATATTTTTTGGTCTATTATTTTAATACATAAATCGCTGTATACATCCGCAGTATTAAAAAAAAAAAATTCATGAAAAAAAATATTTTTTTAATTTTAATATACAGGGCATTTATTAAAAATTTACTATTTTACGATTTTTTGAGATTGTTATTATAATGATATCTAATTTTATTTGATTTTTTATTAGAAGAAACAAAATTCAATTTTTGTCGACAAAAAAAAAATTTTATATCACTTATATTTCAACAATGATTCATGATACGGGATTTTTTCTAAGAACCTTTTTTCTAGAGAATTTTAAGATCTATAAAAAATGTTCTATTAAAATTTTTTATAAATCTCTTAGTTTTCAAGATATTGATAATTTTATAAAATCACAAATTTACTTGAAATTGTAAAAAAACGAAAATTCAATGATATTTTGGGTTTTTAATGATAATTTTATGCAGGATCACTTGGAAAATTCATTAATGATAAAATATACAATGAATGATCCCATAAAAAAAATCTCTTGGCCACATGTGACCACGTGTGTACAGACGCTATATAATCCATGTGATTCTTTCGTCTTTTCCGCGTGTATTTTTAGCAATGGAATCCATGGGATTGTATGATGCGTGCGTAGATTGTTATCTGGGTTGAGTTAACACTCATGGAGAAATATATAGAGGAGTCCCCCTTGTTACGAGAATGTGAGAGTTAATTGGACATGTACATACACATATATAGGAGGAAAAACAAAGAGAAGAGCATGGGATGAAATAAAAAAAATATATGGACCACTCGGGAGAATATTTTTCCTCTTCTGATATTCTAAACCGGCAATTTTCCTCCAAGTTGCCGACTGCTGCTCTACAGAATGTGTATAGAGAAAAAGTATAGCATCACCCGATTATTATAAGTGGCTACTTTATTCATGGGCAAATAATGCTAATTACAGAACATGATGGTACAACCGTGTACAACCACCGTCGACAGGTTTTCGCCATCACGTTTGTTATACACGGACACACGACCTTGTAATTTACCATCGACGCCGCAATAAAACCTCAATCGATTCAGAATTTTCCAAGATTCGTTTTTTTTTTTTTTTCGAATTTTTCCAAACTACAAAACACGAAAAAAAAAATTCACAAACCATTTCCTCATTTTTTTTTTCCTTTGAATTTTCTCTCTAAAACATTTCCAACAATTTTTAAAAATTCAAAAATTCAAAAAAAAAAAATTTTTTTCGTCAAAAAGGTGGATTTTTAGTAATTCAAAAACCTGAAATTTTCTTTTGTAATTTTTTTTTTTTTTAATAAATTGTTGAAAAGGGTGGTTTTTTTTGGATATTTAAAAGTTTGCGAATTTCTTTTATCCAAATTTTTTTGGAAAAATCGTGAAAAAATAAAATATTTTTGCTTAAAAATATGTTTTTACTTGAAAAACAATTTTTATGTGGTTAGTTTAAGTGAAAAAAAAATTTTTTTTTCACTCAAATTAGTAATAAAAAATTAAAGAGTGTTTACAGGAGGATAGAGATGTGACAGGGGCACGTGTGCATTGTTCAAAGATGTATTATAATCGACGGAGGAAGTATGATGGCAGAAAGGTGTGCCAATCTGAATTATTGGGACAGATAATAAACATTGATGATGACCGATACGATTTAACGAGAGATGCATTGTCATCGATTGAACATCCTGTGAAAAATTCTGGTGCATTCATAAAATTCAGTGATTCATAAAAAACGCATTGAAAAAATGAAAAAAAAAAATTTACCCAATTAATGCGACAGTTTGCGAGTTATTTCCCGAATCCTGTGGAGCCGCTGTGACACCACTACCCCCAGGTGGATGTCGTTCCCGCAACAGTTCGTCCGTTAGTACGCCATGAAGAATAACGAAAAGAAGCGAGAAATAAAGCGTTTTCATCGCTCTTTGATAATTGTAATTTTTCTATTTTTACTTTCACCAAACAAGCGATTTTCGGCTGTCAGATTTTGCGCCCTCAGCATCGGAAATGTCACAGAGTCTGTTTGAAAAATAGAAGAAAAAAAAATATATTTATAGGGAAATTTTGTATTAATTTAATCAATTAGTTCAACGCGATTCATCAGCCAACGTTTAAATATGAAACAATGACGCACAAAGATAAAAACTAGTGTCCGGAGCACGTTGGCGTTCCGGAAGTATGTCGAATAAAGTGTGAAATGATATATCACATATATATCACGTGATATAAATAAAAACGTTATCGTTTGGCAAATAGATCCGGTGGGAGACCTTCTGTATATATTGCTACATTTAGAAAAATATATAAAAAGGGCCGAAAAGTCATATGAATTGTAATTTTAACAGCTGTGATAACACACAGAGGTAAAGAAAATTCTTATCGGACAAAAATTTTGTAAAAAAAATCCAAAAAACTAACTCATAAAACATTAAAAAAAAATTTTTTTACTCTTAAAAAGTCGAAAAAAAAATCGTTTCGACTGAAAAAAATTTTTTTTATGGGATATTAGCGTGTAAAATTTTTTTAAACTATCAAAAAATATAGTAGAATATCGTTGAAAAATGTAATTTTAATTTAAACACAAAAAAAATAAATTTTTATCACCACGAACCACTATAAAAAATCACTTTTAATCAATCACACACAGACACACACATGTCACGGGCTATGAAGTAAGCAGAAAAAAAAAATAATAATCGATGATTTTAAGTGATAATTGTCTCGAATATTAAATTGCTACTATTGTGGGTGGATGCATGGCGTGTCGACGGATCATAAGTGACGAGAAAAGTGCGGAGGATAAGCCCCGAAAAGACGCGCGGACGGGACTCGACGTGATACTGAGCCAGAGCTGAGTAAAGCTGAACTGAGGAAACGCCGCGGATCCCCCTTCTCTTTTCCACATCTCCTGTCAACATTTACACATATCTCTATATCCCGATAAAACTTCAAAATTAATTTTCCCAAGTGAAATTTTCACAATTATAGTAAAAACGAGAAAAAAATCATCTTCAATAAAACTTAAAAATAAAATTCTATTTTATTCATCTCGTGATATTGCGAGGAAACATGTGTGGAATTTCCAAGTCTATTTTCAATATCGTTATTTCCGCGTTATATTTATTTTTTATCTCAATCATTTTGGCATGAAAAAAAACTTGTCGCCACGCGTCGTTCAGACTTTTGCTAAAAATAATTTTTTTTTTTTACGAATTTAAAATCGCAAATAATATTAAATTTAGCAAACTAAAAATCGTTAAAAAATTATTAAAATTTGTTAAAGTGAAGGAAAAAAAATTTTTTTTTCAGATAAAAATTTTTGTGTAACTCGGCCTGAAGAAAATGCATCTCTTATAGAAAATAGTTTAGGAGTGGAGAAACATATGATGCGGGTTGGCGACAAATAATAATCAAAGATATAATAAATGAGGACGAGGCGAGGTTGATGAAACTATCTCAACTAGACACAACGGACACTGAGTGTGAGAAATCATCACAATAGCAAGCAAGCTAGCTGATTAAATGATTTTTACAGCAAAAAACGTGTTTATTCAGTGTAATATACTATCACTGATAAATTACTATGCTTATATTAGCTCTAGTGCGTGACTTCATCAGTTATATTTTGAAATAAAGCGAAATTTTATCGGATATTAATTTTTTTCAATAGTTAATATAATTAACTACTGAAAGTCGCAGATAGTGGGACAATTTCTGGCGCTTTTATTGCAGATCTACTACCGAGCTCGACGCATGCCAGTCTACAAGTGGGTCAGGGGGTGGTCACTGACTTTGAAGAGAGACAGAGATTAGGCCGGAAGTGCAGTGAGAAAATAAAAAATCTTTGTATCACAATTAATCCGTTACTTTTTCATCAAATACAGTAAAAAAAAAAACCAACATTAAACCGTATTTTGAATTTTTTCATTATAACCATTAAAAAATTTCTCAAAATTCCACAAATCTGACAAAAATTAAGAACAAAATTTTCTAAAAAAACAATTAAATATGACTGATGATAAATACTTTTTAAGTTTTAAAATTAAAAATTTTAATTTTGAATCTCGAAAAAAATTTTTTTTTTAATTTTCAATCTAAATTACTTATGTTAAAAGATTACTTAAGGTAAAATTTTTATCGTAAATATAAATTTTTTGAATAATAGTGGAGTTGCGTGTAAGTTTAAATTTTTTCGCTCGACATCTCGAATTTAAAACAGGGACCATAATGCGGTGAGTGAAATGCACGATAGAAATTCGATCGTGTTTGATGGTTAATTTGTGGTCTAAAGTGACATTAAAAATATGAAATATTAATAACAATTACTGTATAATACCAAGTTATTTTTTACCCAATTTTTGGCTGCATCCAAATTACATGAAATCGCATTTTACTTCAGTAAAAAAATCGGCTAAAAAAAAATTTAAAAATCAATACAACAAAATTACTGAATACGTATGGATTTTTATTTCAACTATTATTGTTTTTAATTAACAAACACGTCACTTTGAAATATAAAAATTAATTGGAAAAAGTGACGTAAAGCTAAAAAGAGCTGATTCACAAAAAAAAAAATGAGTAAATAATTACGGTACAGTATAAAATTCGTAATTTTTAAAAAGTCTAAAAGATGGCGTTTCCACAAATTACATGATAATTAATATAATATTAATCATAATTAATAATCTTACTTGACATCTAGGCACTATAAAAAAATAGTTTTAATATTAATTATATTTATTTAAATATTAAAAATGGCATATAATTTATTTGTCGAAACGCCAACACTTAAACTGAATAATTTATTTAAAAATATCATTTGATTTATCAAAAAAAATAATAATAATAACATACATACGTTACAATACTCAGTAAAAAAAAATTTACAAGAAAGAAAAAAATCGTTTTTTTTTTTTTTATTTTTTTCTCATTGTAAAAGGCCTCATAAAAATATGTCTCAGTGTTTTTTTTTTACTGATTTAAAAAAATATTTCTACAAATTATTAAGTCATGATGATAGACAATGATGTTAATGATGAATAGACTAAATATATATATATATATATTCAAATGTTAGATATCTTTAACAATTTTTTTTTGTTTTATTCCATTAATTCTTTATTTTTCCTCATACTAAGTCAATAATTTGTGTGTTTAGAGCAGTTAGAATTTGTATTATTAATATTAATTTAATAAATTCGAGAGGAATGAAAATATGTCCATGTAAAATAATGGACAATTAAATTCATACGAATTTCTAACATATTTTCTATATTATATTTGAATTGTTATTATTATTATTAGTTTTTTTTCTTTCATCATGGCCCTGAACATTAATCTCAAATTACTGCTAGTTAGGTTTTCACTTTTCTTTTAATTACTTTTTTGGTAAAAGTTTTATAGAAATATGGATGGATTGTAAATTTAAGATCATAAGAATTTATGCAATATTATAAATTTATCATTTAATTTAATTATTATATAAATGCCTAAAGAAATTTTTATTTGCTGATATTATTTACTTTAGAACTATAGTCACCACATGAGTTTGAGACACTCCTCCGAGAATTTTTTTTTCTATTAATTTTTTTAAAATTACAACAAGTGTCAAAAATGTTTTTAAACTGTTGTAATTGAAAAGGAAATCAACAAAAAAGATTAATTTTATTTATTCACCTTTGTTTGAAAAGCTATTTTTTAATTTTCAGAAAATTTCAAATTTTTATATTTTTTTACGATTTATTCAAGCGATTAAATGGCAAAAATTTTTAATTGTAAATTCATCAAGATTATTGAAAAAGAGAGAGGATAAAATATAATTTTTTACTTTTAATCAATGATAAAAAATAGTCTTAAATATTGGATAATTTTAAAATTATAGAAAAAAATTTTCTATCATTTACTTTTTTTCATTGAATTACATTTTTGCTCGATATTATTAATAGTTGAAAAAAATTTTCCATGCTAAAAGCACAATTCCTCAAAACTCATCAATTTCTTACGTTTATCACGATTTTCGAAAATGCACCAATACATCAAATTACAATTACAAATTTTTATTGTATTTACTTTCTGATTAGTCAATGATTAAAAATTTCATTTCAACTGTCTACAAAATAATAAATCCCATTTGAGTATCTTAAATCCGTAAAAAATACTCTGTATAAAATCATAAAATCATTCAAGCATTGTGAGGTAATTTCTTCCGCTCAAAAAAAAAAAAAAAAAAAAAAAAAAAAAACCTCTCGAAAAAAATTCATAGAAAAATTTTTCAAAATCTTTTTTTATAACCGATAAAACAATCTTACAAAAAAAAAAATACGTATTACGTAAAAAAAATCCTGATATTTACAAATGAGAAAAAAATCGTCATTAAACTCATTTTTTTAAAAAATTAAAAATGCGAATACTTACTTGGCACTGAATGATTTTTCAATGAAAATAATAGAATTATTGCAAGGAACATTGGTAGACAAAATTTAATTATTTTTACTGGGACCTGACGCCCTTTGATCCTCCATTCGCTCCGCTTGTAGCCTCTGAATCAGCGCAAAGAGATCTTCCTCAGGTACAGTCGTTCCCGATTGAGTATTACCATTGGATCTTTGGTTGTTAGGCTCCTCAGCGTCTTGGAGACTGCACGAGGCCGGCAGGGGGCTTCTTTGGTCTTCCAGTCGCGAGCTTTGACAGCGAAGAAGCATATCAATAAATGAATCATCAGCATCGTGATTGCGAACTGGTGTCTTCATGACTGCCTGATTTTTCGGATTTGTATTCAGTCCCGGTAAATATGGCAACGTGACTCTCTGCTCGTCCATTCGCTTGCTCTGCATGCCGGCGATAAGCTCCAGCAAATCATCGCCATCTCTGAAAAAGGAAAAAATCTATAAATTCAACTGATCTCATATACGATTCATCTCAACATACTTTTCTTTCTCCACCAAGGGTGATTTTATTCGAGGTGTTCGATTGACATTCAGTACACAACGTTGATCGTCCATTCTACCAGACTGGAACCGCGATAGCAACTCGAAAAAATCCTCTTCCTCCTCCTCTTGCGATGGTTGCGGTGCAATTCCAGCGCGTGCTGCCGGTGGATCAACTTTTTGCTTTCCATCAGGCGTTAACTAGATTAAAAAAACGTAAATAGTATTTTTATAACTCAAAAATTCCATTTTTTATCCATATTCTATCACATGCATATGGTATGATCATGAGAAAATGATGGAAATAATTATTTTAACAAATAATTTCAAGGAAAAAAATGAATTTCCCTCGATTTTTTCTATATTTTAATATTTACCTTGATAAGATCGAGATTATCCATGCTCTGTCGTCGAAGTCTGTACCTGCCGGGCGAGGAGGCAGCATTAATAGTCGTTGGATTACCCACAGTGAGATTATTACGTTCCTTTTCATTCTCCTTCTCATTATTTTCCATGCCAAGAATTTTCTGCAAATCCGCGACATTCATTTGCGCAGTAGCTTGGCCCATAGGGTCACCAAGCTCCTTAGAAATATTTAAATGCAACGTAGCAAAGTGTAGAGCCTTCTCATGATTGTCCATGGCAGAATAGGCATTTCCCAGGGACCAGCAGGCACGACCCTCGCCCACACGGTCCATCAACTGCTGAGCAATTACCAGATGACGCAAGTGATACTCTATCGCTGAGGGATAGTCGCGCAGCAGTGTGTAAGTATTTCCGAGTGAGTAGCAAGCCTGTGCCTCGACTGCGCGATCTCCCAACTCTTGTGCGAGCACAAGAGTTCGCTTGTAATGTTGCGCTGCCTTCTCAAACTCTCCAAGAAATATGTGCGAGTTGCCGAGATTACTGTTAGCTCGTCTTTCAGCTGCCTTGTCGCCAAATTCACGTGCTATCTTCAGTCTTTCATTGTGATAATAAATAGCCTTTTGAAATTCGCCAAGTAGATAAAAAGTATTGCCAAGATTGCCACAGGCACGTCCCTGAGCCGCCGAGTCTCCCAGTTCGCGCATTAATTCCAGATTTTGCTCGTAATAACCAACTGCCTGCTGCAAACACTGTCGTATATCCTCAGAAAATTCACCAGGATCGTGGTGGCCCCTGCCACCCTGTTTTCCCTTAGCGTGATAGACATTTCCAAGGTTGTACAGAGCTCTACCCTCGCTCAATTTGTCCCCGATCTCTCGGGAGATCTCCAAGTGTCGCTTGCAACAGATCATGGCCTCGTCGAATTTCCCCATGACTTTTAGGGTGTTTCCCAGGTTTCCACTCGACTTGGCCTCGCCCAATTTGTCGCCCATAGTCCGTGCCAGCGTCAAATCGTGCTTGTGATACTGCATGGCTTTCACGTAGTCGCCCAGGTAGAAGTATGCGTTGCCTAGTTGGCTGTAAATGGCACTGAGAGTTCCCAAATCATCGGTACCAGCTTGAATTGCTGCTTGGAAGAATGCCACGCCTGATCGACAATCGCCAGCTTTGCAAAGACGCTCACCCTCGAGAGCCAGTTCTAAGCACGTGTTGCTGTCGATTCCGCCATTCTGAAAAACGGATAATATCCTTCATGAGCATTTTCTCGGGGGAAATTGTCGTTTTCATAGGTTAGGAAAGTATAGCGAGGTCTGAGGTTATATATTAGTATTTTTTCTAATGCTTACTTGACTTTCGCTCGATACATTGTCAACGGTTGTATTTGGGCAAGCCATTTTTTGTAATTTGAGAGTAATCTTAACGATAGTATGATTAGGATGTCGTTCAGGGAGTTTGATTATGAATGTTGGAGTGAGGTTATAGAAATATTGATCTGTGGCTGGTTAAAAGAACACATATAACACATCGTTGTCGTTGGAAATATGAGAAGTATTTTAAGCTGTACTTCATTGACTAACAATTCAACTATTTGTCGTTTTTTTTATCAATTAAAGGCGCGTCATCTGGCGTTATTGGATTAGCGTACACACATTACACACGCACAGGAACCATGAAAAAGCAGCAACACACACGTAATAAAACACACAGTCACCAACTATAGGGCCAATTTTCATGAAAACCCTCGTCGCGCGCGCGGTAGAAAGAGAGGAGCGGTCAGCTCTCTTCCTCCACTATTCACACCCACCGTTCTCATGGTCACGTGACCTAACACAACCGTCATTCGTAGACTGTCACATAGATGGAGTTACAGCAATGTTTTTTAAACTCTCTCCTGCGTTGTCCTTCTCCATAATTGTGAAATCGATTCTTACATTCAAGATGGCAACTATGTTATTGTCATGTTTTGAGTCTTATTATTAATTAAAAAATAATAATCTTTATTATCAAACAATTAAAAACCTTAGATATACTTTTTGAAATAAGAATTACGTGGATCTTGCCACAAAAATTCAGAAATGGACGTGAGAGGTGTTGAAGTAACAAATCAACTTCGGGTAAGTACTAATGAAATTAATTTAAATCATAAATTTTAATCTGAATTAACAGCTCAATTGTTAACTGCATTTCACCGTAATCTTTCACTTGACACTCGAAAATTCCACTGATCCACTGTTTTACTTAACTTCAGAGCGCTATTCGGGCCAAATTGCTGGAATTGGGCGTTCGCTACGACGAGGAGTTGCCAGACTATATTCTCGTCATGGTAGTAAACAAAAAAACACGTCAACAAATGCACGAGGATCTGCACTTGTTCCTGGAGGCAAGTACAAGTCCTTTTGTCGACTGGCTGCACGATCAGGTCTTGAAGAAACTCCAAAAAGTGACGATAGCGAAGAAAAAACCCCGTGAATTCGTTCCAACGGTGATTGTGAAGCAGGAGGAGGAGCGAAAAAAGCGAAAAATCACTGAAATAAGTGATCTGAAGATAAAAGACGAAGTGCCAACGCCAAAATCTCTGTCTAAAACCACACCAACGAAGCCAAAACAGTCGGAGATTTCTCCTCCAAGGGAGGAGACCAATCAGAATTCATCATCTCCACCACAAATTGTCGCAGATTCGCCGGGAAAGCGAATCGCAAAGGCAGCAGAGACTGCTAGTCCGGTGAAAAAGGCCGTTGAGCCGGAGGCTGACAGTCGGACAGAGAAAAAAATGAAGGGCGACGAGTTCGAAGACGTGGAGAGCTCTGATCGCCGACTAAAATCTTACATAAACAAACCGAAAATCACATCAGTGGTGTCTGTGAAAAACCGAATTACTGGACCGTCGCGGAGCGACTCTGAGAGTCGTCGGACATCGGTGAAGCGCGTGGAACGTCGATTGTACGAGCCAGTAACCCGGCATTTTCGCGGTAAAGAAGAGGTCAAGAGTCGTACGAGTGTAAATAAAGGTGAATCGAGCGATAAGTTGTGTAAAAGTCGAGTGGACAGCACGTCAGGAGGAATCAAGGATCGCCTGGGCAAGTCGAAAGTGAAGGAAGTGCCTGAGGTGAAGCCTCGAAGTATCAAAAATCGCTTGGGGCCGGCAAAGAGTAGATTTTTCGCCTTGGGACGGCTGGGTCCGAGCAAATTGCAGCCGCCGGAGGAGGCAGATGTCGAGGATGACGGGCCAAGTAGTCCGGTCAAGTCGCACATCATTGCGGTGAAAAATTCACCGACAGATCGGCGCGCGGCAAAGGAAAAATTGGCGTCAAGTGTGGAGGTGGACGTTGATGAAGACAGCAAAGCCTTGGCGAGCAAAGTAATTGTGACACCGAGGCCACTGAAGCCACTTCAACCGGCACAAAAACGAGCGACACAGTCGCTGTTGCTGCGAGCGGTCGCTGAGGCCAATCAGTCGGTGGTGAAGCAGAAAAACCCGGAGCCTGTAATGGTGGTGAGTAGTAAATCGTACTTGTAGAAGTTGTATAATAGATTGAGACCATGAAATAGATGGAATAAATAATTAATTGGAAGTAAATATCGTGCAGTTTTATTGGTGAAATTGTCCTGACTGAATTGTCGCAGGAAAAAAAGACGGTAAAGCGACTGGGGCCCCCGAGTGCACCAGCAACGGGGAAAAATTTGGCGGTTCATCTGAATGCCAACAAGCGTATGGTCATGGAAAAAATTCAAGTTGAACTTACAACTGCTGATGCAACTGCTGACACTGCGCCGGAGCCTTGTGAGTAGTTAAGTTTTGTTTTGTTTTGTTTTTTTTTTTTTAATATTTGTAATGTAATTGTAATAAGTATATTGTTGAAATTTAATGTGGATTGTGGGCAAATAATTCAGATATTCCTCGAGCTGTTACTGAGGAACAAATGGGTGTGGTAATGTCGTTGTTTCAACGAGGAAATGACAATCAGAAATTTCTAGTCACTCTTAATGGGTACAACAATAACGGAGCTAAGGATAAAAATTTGTCGGACGATGATGAACGTTTGGTTATGGAGGTAATGATTAATATTTGATTTAATAGATGTAATATTTGTTATGAACTGATTTTTTTACATATACTTCTTTTTTTTTTCTATATAAGTTGAGAAAGTTTTCTGAAAACTTACAAATCGAAATGCATATCATTTTGTTTTATTTTTTCTTCTCTGTCTGAAAAATATAATTTATTGAAGGATGTATCGGAGATTACATCTAGGATAAAATTTTTTTATGTTAAAAATCTAAAATTTGTTACATATTTCACGTAAAAACATAATTTTTTGTGAATTTATGGAGTGGAATTTTGCTATTTGTCTACTTGTCAACCTCAAAACAAGATATCGCGTCATTAATGTTAAAGAAAGTTTTAAAACTTGCAACAATTGAGTGTTTATTTGTATGAAAAATAAGTTTTAAAACGTGTGGTGATCAAAAAAATGTTTTTGACAAATTTTTGAAAGAGTAAGTATTCGCCCGTTGAGGAGAATCTCATCTGTTTAGTGATTTTTTCGGTATTTTTGTGATAACTTGGTAAATCAATAAGATAGCGATAAATGTTATAAGAGATAAATTAATTAGGATATAATTATCTACAAAAAACGTTAGAAAAACTTTCTTGTATCTCTCTCAGTTTTTAAGAAATGACCAATTTTTGAAAATTTTAATTATTCAAGATATCTTGAAATCAAAGCGAAATATCAAAAAAATTTACTATACATTTTTTATAGAAAATTTAATCCTGAATTAAACAATTCTCTTAATATTTTTCATTATCTCGCTTAGTTACCGAGTTATTGGTAAAAAACAAAAAAAAAATCATGAAAACTTGGAGATATCCAAGGAGTATACCTCTGAAAATTTGACAGAAATTTTTTTTTCCAATAAAAACCAAACGTAATTATAAATTAGTTGAATTATTAGCTAAGAAATAATTATCGTGAGAACTTTCTTAAAAAGTATTTTATAAAATACTAGCAAAAAAAATTAGTTCAAAACCTTAGAAATAAAAAAATTATTTTTTACTGTAAAATTTTTTCAGGTAAATGAAGATGATGAATTGCTCCTGACTAATGCTCAAACTGAAGGATTCGTGCACAATGACTCATCTGCCGATATCGAGGGAGCGGAGGAGGACGACGACATTGACGAAGAAGTCGATGACGACGAAGAGATAGAAGCGGAAATGGAGGATGACGAGGATGGCCAGGAGGACGAGAGTCTGGAAAAAGGAGACAGCTTTGAGAATAATGAAAATTGTTGCAGTGAAAATGTTGAGGTGACGGTTGAAGTGCCGAGAAAAAGACGGAAATTGAGTCCGATAATATACAATATGTCACGTTCTCCATCTCCCGAGCAATCGCAAGATACATTGGTATCATCAATTGTAGTCAACAAAAATCTTAATGCCTCTATAGTAAATGACAAGTCACGTGAAAAGTGTCGCTACTGGCCAAATTGTTCATCAGGAAATAAGTGTGCATATCTACATCCTCCAGTTATTTGCAGGTATGGATTTTTTCTTGTCTTTTTAAATGGTTTCTCGATATTTTACAAAATGTATTGTGTTGCAGTGCATTTCCCGCGTGTAAATTTGGCGACAAGTGTGCATACAAGCATCCAAAGTGTAAATTTGGTCTGTCATGCACGAAGCTTGGCTGTGTCTTTTCTCATCCATCGCAGCAGTGCAAATATCACCCATTTTGCACAAAACCCGGATGCTCATACTTGCATCCTGCAGCACAATCCCTCGTAGCGCCGGAGGCCGTTCGTGCCAAATTTACTTGGCGTCGACGTGACTGAAATTCTTTTCACATGACTACATCTAAATTTATTACATAGATCACATATGTGTTATCGATCAATTCATGAGTTTCTTCTAATAAAAATGTACAAATTCATCAATGAATTCACTTTCTACAATCTGTCAGTTAATTTTCAGTGAGTAATTTTTATCAGTTATTTCTTTAAACTGTTTTATCGCGAAATTTTAGTTTTTTCCCCTGATTTATCTTCAATAAATGGGGGTGTGGATCTAAAACGAAAAAAAAAAAATTATAATTTTTTTGGTACTAACCTGTTATTTACTATCGTCGTGATATCTGAAATATCGACCGTTTAAAGTTTGACAATAAGCCTGAGGGTAATTTTATGAAGTTTCTTTGTTAAACTCGGGGTTAGTTAATAACTTAAAAAATGCAGAATTCAATAAATCTTATTTATACTTATAAGCATATAGTATAAGAGTTTAAAAGGCAAAAATATTGCTTTATTTTTGCTACAATTTTACTTTTCCATCTTTTTTTTTTTTCGTCATGATTTTTCGTGGTTCTTAAATTATTCTTAAATTTATATATACTTATATGTAACAACAATATATATTCACGGTTTCGATCAATCTTACAGTTGGCATATTTTTTTCTTATATTTTTTATTCACTCTTTCGTAAATATTCAATTAAAATTCATAACGCTAATCACTCAATAAAATCTCTGCGATCTTTTCTGTACACAATTGTTATTTACATAAATCTCTGATGGCTTTTATATATATTTCGCGGGGTTGTTTTTTTTTTTTTTTAATTTTTAATTGCATCAAAAACAACAAGGAATAACGATTAATAAAATATGTCGATTTATAAAAGAATAATATTAAACATTTAAAATAAGTCAATATTTATTTTTCATTAATTTAAATTAATCCTCGTTATTTATTAGTTTTGCGTTTTTTTTTCTTCTCTATACACTCTACGGTCTTTATTTTTCATTCAATATTGGTCCAGTTATAGATATTTTAATTTTAATTTTTTTCTCTCAGTCAAATCCAATTTATTTATCTCGATTGTTTGCTTTTTTTTAACCCACAGGAGATTGAAAAAAATATTATATATATTGCACCGCATCGGATAATTAATTTTAAATAATAAGAATATTTTTCAGATTCGAAGAATTCGCATGTTTAAAAACAATACCTATACTTTCACAATTCCAGTTTTTTTTACCACTTATTATTTTCATTTTAATCCTATTATTTTTTATCATAGGTATATAATAAGACGAAAAATCGTATTTACGTCATGTTAATAAAGCTCATCGATATTCCTTAATTGTTTTTACACGAGTTGTCTTTTACGCACTCTTATAAATTATATACATATAAATGTACTCCGGTATGTCTCGCGATTTATCACCGAAATTTTCTCCAACTGTGTTGTTAAGTGCACATAGAATGTGAAACACGTCTTGCGCTCATTACACGTGATATGGAGACATTAATTAAAAGTTTATAATGAAATTAGTTCTTAAAAAATGTCTAGTATCACTTGAAAAAAAAAATTATAATTTATCAAAATTATTCAATATTTTATTATATTTTCTTCATTTTTATAACTAAATTTAATACCATTTTTTTAAAAGATTAAATTATAACTAGAATATAATATTTAAAACAAATTTCAGAATGTAAAATTAAAAAAATACTCTTGGAAAATGTAAATTTTATTTTGAACATTCAGCAGAGGCAGAGGGAGGACGTTACTTTAGTTTTGATCACGCTCATCATTCAGGAAGGTTTCGCAATAAAGCGAATTTGGTGTTGTCCGGTTGATCATGGTCACGTAAGAGCTTCCTGACGCAGGAGTACCGGCGGCATTTGGTGTAGGAGTGAGCAGGGGCATTCCCGGAAGACTCATGGCAAGAGGAAGTGTCCCAGGACTGCAAAGACCCATGCTACGTCCGCCTTCAGTTACAGAACGATAACGTGGCACCCGAGCTGACCTGCAACATTGTTATCATCATTTCTCCCCGCACGTATTGCCCCGTAATTTGCGCTAAAAGTCTACACCCAACAAACTTTCCGGTAAAACTCGACTTTTTTTTCTCTCCACTCAAACACCCAACTTTCATTATTAAATTGTAAGCATCCTTGTATCAAAAAAAAAACGATTTTATTCAAATAAAAAACAAATATTCTGCTGGTGGCTGACTTCTATCAGTAAAATTAAATCTGGAATTTTTATCCAAGTGAAATAAACAAAAAGAAGCAAAGATTGTTTTACCTCGTGCACTTGCACTGCAGCAGCCGGATGAATGCCGCGCGAAAGGTCTGGTTGAAAATGGTGTAGATGACTGGATTTATCGTGGAGGAGACGTAGCCCAGCCACAGGCACGTGTCCACTACGTGTCCGGGTACTGCGCAGTCCGGACAGGCGGCAAACAGGATGTTTAGGATGAAGAATGGCGCCCAGCAAAAAACGAATGTGAAGAAAACCAAACCCAGGACTTTGCTTGCTTTCTGCTCGGTTGCCACTGCATTTGCTGCTGGCGATCGTCGTTTTGATCGACTTTGTAAAAAACTGAAAATTCAACAAAATTTATGGTCAGTTTACTTATTATTTTAATTCTTTAATAAAAATCTACATATATTAAAGAAAGTTTTAAATCTTTGTAAGGCGTTTCAGGAAATCCTGATAATTACATGAAATCTGCACGATATTTGACGCAATACCTGCAAGTCAAAACGTTGAAATCAACCGAAAATGACAGATTTTTTCATGATCTTTTTTGGATTACTTTGCTTGACTGAGAAGTTATGCTCAGGACGAAACCGACGAAAATTTCCTTAAGTTATCTTAGCTGGATGACCTCGCTGGTTTAAAAGGATGTACCCAACGTGTTTAGCAGGTCAAAATACATCGAATGACGTATAGAAATTAAAATTTGATTAATATCTTCTCATAAAAAGGTACGTCATAAAGTCAAATCTTTCAAAATGACGTGCAGTCTTTTGTTTTATCTATTCTTAATTAATATCTCCCCAATAAAATGTCAAAAAACGCTAGATATCTAGGATAAATATGACGGTTTCCTCTAGGCAACCATGGAACAAATGTTTTGCTTACGGTTGATATTTTTTTTACAGTCAGTTTATAGAGTCCTAAAAATACTCGACAAAATTTACAACCCTCTCGCATCGTTTTAAAGGTCATCGCCTACTGTCCAAATCCTGAATTCATCGAAAATAGTTGTGTAATCTATGATATTTTTCTTACGGCTAGAGAGTAAAAAAGACAAAAAAAATTCAGCAACGCCGTGACGTCGTTTTTAACTGTTAGTTACAAACAAATTTGATAAAATAATGAGTAACTCGTCCAGCAATTGCAAGCGTACACATGTTAGTTAATTATAAATAGATATTAGGGTGGTGGAAAAATCACCGATTATTTTTGTTTTAGGGGTTTCGTATAAAAAAATAATAGTTGATCATTTTTTAAGAGCCGTATATAAAAAATCAGCCGGATACAAGCATTTTTAGAGTTAAAAAAATTTTTTTTACTTAAATAAGCTCTAAAAAGTGTCAGTTTAAATTACTAGGTGAATTTAAGAAGTTTTCAAGTAAATTAATTTTGTAATCTTATAATAACAACCCCAACAACCCCTTGAGTTTATTTTTTTTGTGGTGCGAAATACATCACAAAAAAAAAAAAATAAACAAATGCAACATTTCAATGTTAAAAATTACAAAAGCTAGTGCAAAAAAAAAAATAATTATTTAAAATCACATTTTAATTATTTTTGCAAATTTCAAAATTTGTTAGGTGACTTTAAAAAATTATTGTATCAAATTGATTTTTATCAACGGCTTTTAAAATATGATAAACTATTATTTTTTAATACTATAATAAATATATATCGATAAACTTTACTAAATAAAAGTGAATTTTTATAATAATTTGTTAATTTTTTTCTCGTTCAAGAACATTGTATCACTCGTTTGAAATGAAATCTCTGTAGTTACATGACGTGAAATTTCGCTCTCTCGCTATTTTCACCCCGCCACGACGGTAGTAAAGTAGTGCTCAGCAGTTTTAAATTACAATAGAGATATCGGGTGCAAGGGTAAAATGAGGTTTTTACACCCAATTGCGTTCTGAATAACGTCAGTAAAGTATATTTATCTTTTTTTTTTTTCACTTGACGGCCAAATGAAAAAATAAAAACGAGAAAAAAAATCACTTTATCCATAAAGTTTTAGTGTTTATTCATCAATATTCTGAATGGTTATGATTTTTCAATATTTTCAATTGCCTATTCTTCTTATTTTCACATTGCGTTCAATCGTTCATAATTGATGCAATTTTTTTTTTTTACTATACATCTTTTTCAACTGGAATATATATATTTTTTAAATTAATATATCCAAAATGAATTTGTAAAAATTCCATATTTCGTCGATTAGTTGATTTTAATAAAGAATTTACAAAATTTTTCGATTTTTTTTTCATCACTAAAATTTAGTTAATTTGAAGTAATATCAGTTCATACTAAGTTTTGTCGCTTTTAGTACTAAGTTATCATCATATAAGACGAATTACCGGCCTGATGAACGCAACTATGTCCTACTCAAACTCTAACGATGACGCATCAAACAATTCTGACAATTTCTCTCTCCATATATATACGATGAAATCTTACAAGAGAAGTTTACCTTCATGTCCGCTTCGTGCTTTGAAACTTTGAACGTATTACACCGACGACAATTCCAATTGCTTGAGTATAATGACGATAACTATTGTGATAGCATCAATTATTTAAGTACGTGATTAGTACAGTACAAGAGAGAGAGAGAAAGAGATTAAAATATTAATAATAATTTTAAATACACAGAAAATAATTGCAATAAACATTTCGCGTGTCTAAAACCGAAAAGGTGCATCATCAAAAATTTGTGATCTTTATACTCGCTGATATCTTGATAAGGATACACGTTAGAGAAATTGTGTTAAAAACCTTTTTTGTAGCTAATAAAATTTTCTACAAAAAAGGTTTTTTAAAAAAAATTTGTATCTTCAATAGTTTCAAAGATATTTCGAGTTAAAACAGCAAAAGAATTTTTTTATACGCTCTTTTGGCTTTAGAGACGCAATTTTTCAAAAAATATCGTACTCTACTTTTTTTATTCAGTTATAATCAATGATTTATTTTCATTTTTTACGACCGTCCGAAATTTTTTTTTTGGCATAGACTTGATTCTATTTTTGATAAAAATACTTGAAATTAATAATAATCTGTTTATTTATCACTAAAGTTATTTAGTAATTTTACACTAGCATAAAACTCGGTGTATTTTCTGAATTATAAATGAAAATTACCGCGATTTATAGTGCCTGTATATTATAGGATGATCCAAAAATCATTTTTACAGTATTTCAAAATTCGTGAGCGACCTTAAAAAATGCTTTTATCGAGCTGAATTTTTTAGAGGGCTATTAAAACATGATAAACTATGATTTTTTGATTGGTAACAGGAAAAACAAAAATAGGCGGTCTTTTTGGGCCACCCTACTGTATATAATTGTTCTATGTCTTCGATCGAATTTTTAACTGCCTTAAAATATATATATTTTAGTTGGTCATCTTTAATGAAGGAACGTCAGAAACAGAAGAGCTTGCGTGCAGAGTATATTGACTTGGTCCCTACGTCAGTTGCGAATACTCTAGAATATTTATAGTTGGTTGTGTTTAATGCTACCGAAAGCAGTTATTACACGATTTTACTGACATGCGAGACTGTATATACTGAACATTACCGAGTTTAACTAGTGTATATACTATAAAGGGATAGTTAGACGTAAGGAATAATTTAATTAGCGCACAACACCGGTCATGAGAAGTTTGCCGGACAGTTTGCAAATCATCTCTGACAATAATTCACTTGTGAGTAAACTCTGATGCTTCGTGTCGCGTGGTTATTTGTGTTTGCGTGAGTATCCCGTTCGTTCGTTTGTTCGTTCCGGGCTAGAGGTCTTAAACTATAGTGGTATTATCAAAAGTTGAACAGCCCAAGACGATTTAACTTGTATGACATGGTTTTAAAGTGCCTGCTGTCCACCAACTGCGATAAGGCGCTTTCCGCCACGGGATTTATGTCAATCTTTAGCCAAAAAGTGTGGAAAAAATTCAAGTTTATGTCATGGCAATGTATACGATAGATATAATCGGGTTATTACATCTTTTCAAAATAATATATAACATTTTTCGCAATTAATATTAAATAAAAGCATTAAAAAATGAAAAAAAAATTTTTTTCATACTTAAAAAAAATATTTACAAAATATAGTTTTTTTTGTAATTTTAAAATAAAAATCATATATTTTGTTTTTTTTTTTATTTAGAAAATTTTAAATTTTTTGTGCTTTTTTCCATGGGGATTATTTTGAGGAAATATATCTCCAAGTATAGGTATAAAGATATAAATGATGAATAATGACACTAATCGTTAATTTTTGCAGGAAGAATATAAAAGCACGAGTAAGAGTGAAACTGACCTAAAATTGGGTGGTGGGACGTTCAAGGGAAGTCTGAGTGACTTCAAGCGTCGGTTTTTCGTCTCTCGAGCGATATTTTCCGGTGTTTGAGTGCCTTGATCTGCCTTTTTGTATTTCTCTCGCGTGGGTATCTCTCCAACAACATCAGTTTCATCCGTGACATCATTGAGCTGAAAATTCGCGTGTGACGCACCAATTCTCGATGATGTGCTCGTGCCTTGACTTCTTCACAGTGTCGATATGTGAATGAAAGAATATAAGAAAAAGATCATTTACATTCATCAGTTTTCCACGATGAATGAATTTAAAAAGTTTGAAAAAAATATGTTTATCCGACTTTTGTATGGATAAATGACTTTAATCAAAAGTAAAGCACGGTAAATCTTGAGTGGTATTGATCACTGATGAAAACTCACTAATAGAAACGTCAGTGGAAGGAAATGGAGGTCGTTGTGAACAGCTGATGGGAATTTACCTATCTCGCTCTTCGACTATGTAGATTAATGTTACATATTTTTGCATAGTCATTTCCGCATGGATTTCTCACTGGCAAAGAGATTTTTCAGTTACCTGCTGTTGCTTGATGTCTTGCCACCCGACACACGCCACAAATTTCGTGACGACAGTCTCACAGGTCGATTTAAATTGACATCTGATGATGGATACCTGCCACCCAGACGCCTAAACTGATCTCCCTCTGGATGTTCGCAGAGAAA
This sequence comes from Macrocentrus cingulum, assembly GCA_002156465.1. Lineage (NCBI taxonomy): Eukaryota > Metazoa > Arthropoda > Insecta > Hymenoptera > Braconidae > Macrocentrus > Macrocentrus cingulum. Next base: position 114,827 of record MVJL01009404.1, on the reverse strand, counting down.
ACGGGCTTTTTTTCGCAGCAGCTGCACTGTGAGCACGTACGTGCCCACCATGACAATCATAGGTATGTAAAATGCCACTAGCGAGCCAAATACGAAAAAAGCTCGGTTGTTTATCACACAAATACCCGGTTCTGGCATTATATTCTCAGAATTAATAAGACCTGCAATGAAAAAAACACACAAATTGTCGTAAAAATATATTTTCAATGTTTAAATTCATGATGGGTGTTTATATTTCAATGGTTATAGTTGATTGGCATATGTATAATCAGAGAATATGGTGTAATTAAATGTGTGGCTGTTGGATGGTGGTAATTCAGGAGTGGCATGTCGTATTATAACCACTCTGTTGAAAGCTATGTACCCGCAACCACGTTTATAATAGCATTTCATGCAGCGAAAATTTTATTAAGCCTTGAAATGTGGATTATCCATAATGCGATTGTTATAGAGATAAAACCGCTAATAAACCTATTATCTTTGATTGTACGAACTCATCAACGTAATTGATCAGCCAATTATATTTGGATTTTTGCTTTGTTAATTAATTTTGTAGATTTTTAAAAAAATTATTAGTGAAAAGAATTTTTTCTGAAAAAAATATATTATCAAATAATTCTTAAGTTTGTAGTAACGTGAATAACTAATCAAAAATCGATTAAATTTTGTACATTAGGAATAAAAATACTTTTCTTTACTTTTACGTTGATAAAAAAAAAGAATTTATAATTATAATTGTAAAAAAGTCCGTGTAAAAAGTTTTTTTCTCGATTATATAATAAAGAAAACGCATGATATAGCCATTTATATTCAAGAAAAAAAATTATTTCAGTTCGCATAAATATTCAAACCTATCCTGTGTTACAGTCTCTGGCTCAGTGGCCAGAATTTAATTAAATACAAAATTTTTTTTTCGATTTTTAGCGTGTAGATAGACCCCTGGAATATTGAGCTATTGGTGATGTTGTTTTTAGGGTGATTTTTAGTTGGATATAAAAATAATAAAAAAATTTTAATTTATACAAAAATAATTTTGAGTTTAATTTCACATTTTTAGCTCGGGCAATAAAACAAAATGCATGGAAAAATAGCTAAAAATAATAATAACGACTAAAATACAATTATTTAAATGATAAAATAATTTAGAACTCTACTCGAATGATTGAACCATAAGAATGGTTGCTGAAATTGTGAAAACCCGGCTATTTATTAATTTTTTTGTTGATAATTTTTACGCGAAATTCTCCGACAATTGAATTCCACGAGTTTACTTTATTGGCTTTTGGCTTTGGGGACATCCGAAATGCCTCGTCAACGATATTTATGCATTTGAATGTCTTTTGAAATAATTTTAATTATTTATAAAAACGTAGAACCCGTAAAATTATGTATAAAAATGACAAAAAATGGATTTTAAATCTTTTTTTTTTTTTTATTTTCTGTTGGGAGGTGTATATTTTTAAAATGGTTCTAGTACAACATTAATGTTGCGGGTAATTTTTTAATATGCATGAAAAAAAAAAAATTGAAAAAAATTTTTAATTCAAGTTAAAAGTGTGGTAAATGCTCGGTAAAATTAGTAAAGTTTTATGGAACATTATTACTCTACTGACTTAGTTAAAAAATTTTCAGGGGTGCAGCAGTGTATATAACGGTTGGTGACTTTTACTGCGCAGTTAAGGTTAAAAACTTTGTTTATTATTAAAAACCGGCTAAAAGCCAATATAAAGGACAAGTCATAAAATTTGAAATAATATTTTAGTATACCTAATACAGTTATAGAGCTGGAAACGAGCATAGCTAGTAACCACACAGCAGCAATTTTGAAGCCAACCATACGTTTCGTTGAGATGTGACGGGTTCGAAGTGGATTTCTTATGCCCAAGTAACGACCCAAGGATATAAAGCACATGTGCATTATGCTTGCGGAGCATGCCAGGACGTCACACGTCACGTAGACGTTGCACCAAGCCACGCCAAAAGGCCAGTATCCTGCAAAATAAATAATATTACTGCACTTTGAGGTGATGAAGCAGAAAAATTGCAAAATATTTAGCACAATCGAGTAACAAACGTATTTTTTTTCATTGTCAACCATTAAAAAGTATTAAAAAGTGTTTTTATTTAAGTCAAAAAATTTTTAAAAATAATTCTCAATCACTTTAATAATTTTTTACGAGTGAAAAAAATTTTTTTTTCCAAATTTTATTGTATAAATTTCAGTACAAATTATTTTTTTACAAGAAAAACGAAATTCCATCGTCGAAAAAAATCTCCAATGCACATTTATTCGCGGCTACTTTTACAGTTTGAGGCATCGAAAATGCTCAGATAAGCAATGGTGATTTTTTTTTTTTTGCGTTGATCATAGAGGCTCAAGTTTGTCATCATCATCCACTGCGTGTATTACAGCCTGTCAAGTGCACGACAGTGACACGCCACAAAATTTACAACGTCTGTAATACTCCGACATTATTGATTATTGTTGGTTTTTGTACTGTAATTTTCTTACCTTTAATATGGTAGCTCGAGAAAAGGAAAAAAAAATCTCTCAAATCTAAGTTTTTATTACTTGAAAATTAATTAATACACAAACGAGAAAAAAATTCCGCCAAAAATTAGATGTAATAAATTTTTTTTTTATAGTTTAGTTTTTTTTTATCAGAAACTATTGCAAATAGTAAATTGATGGATATAATTGAATTGAATAATACTCACAATATTAAAATTATATGCAGCAGTTCGTTTAGAGAAAATTTTCGCAAAAAATCGCGCATAAAAATGACAGAGCAGGACATTTCTTTGCCTTCTCTCTCTCTTTTTTTTTTCTTTTTTTCAATGTCATCAGCGAAACGACCACGAAAATCTTGTTGTCAGAGAGAACAAGAGAAATAAAGTGAAGATCATTTTGGATGCTAAAAAAGAAATTACTCAGAAGGGAGCCAAGTTCTCGACTTTTTTTATAACTCAATTTGTTGTTCATAAAAGACTGGGTAAAATTAAAAGAAAAAAAAAACTGGAATAAAAAAAATGAGACGAAATAGCGACTTGATAGAGACCATATGTATCTACCAAGCTGCAAGTTTCTTTTTTTCCCTTTGAAATTTTTTAATAAAAATTTTAATTAAATTTCACTTTTATGTCATCCAATATTTCCATTACTTTTATTTATTATTGGACAAAATAAATTATATTTTGGAATAATTTCTTTTGTTTTTAATCCTATAATGATTTTCATGATATCGAGTATGTAAAATTAATATATTCTATATAATAATATGTTATACACATTAATTAATAGATAATTAATGAGTGGCAGTTTATTATGTTAAAGTAAATTGAGTAGAAAATTTGGTTATTGAATTTCATATTCAACTCTATATATATTCATTTTAATATATAATGACACAATGATTTATAAGCTTTAAATTATTTTCAGATATCGACATTTAAAAATTTTGAATTGATGTTGAAAAATTTAAAAAAATCAGAGAAACGGATTTGAAATTGAAAAAAAAATAGTTCTTGACAAGAAAAACCGTATAATATTGAAAAACTCCATTTTTTATTATAAATATATTGTCAAATAATAAATTCAATGAGCAGTTGACTTTTTAGTAAATTACCATTCGTTAAGAAAAATTTTACGGATTTTTATATGGAAAAAAATTCATTTTGATTGAATTTTTAAATAAACCAACAAACAAATAATAAAAAAAGATTTTATTTCCTTTTATTTTTGTATTATATTGATTTCTAAAATTTGCAATAATATCAATTGAATAATTTTCCATTATTTTTGAATATTCAATGCCAATATTTAGCATTATGGTAAATATACCGTTGAAAACTAATGAAATTCCATTCGTCAAAGTTGCAACGTTGACTTTGTCGCGATCCACTCAAGCGGATTATTATTTACACATAGACAATTTTTCATTTCAAATAATTGATGAAATAAAAATAGATTTTTTTTTTCAATAAAAAAACGAAAAAATATTTTCGTTTGTTATTTTCTTTTTTTTTTAAAAGCCTTGGAAAATATAAAAAAATAAATCTAAGTTTATTTACATCTTTTAAGGATTTTTTAAATCATGTAATTATAGAAATATTTTTTCAAATGAGTATACCGTGATCGTTTTTGATGTTTTTTTATTATGCAGTATATTTTCATTTGTGAGTTGAGGAAGAAAATAATTTTTTTCCATTTATAAGAGTTGCATGAGACTTTTGGGGGTATTTTTTTCTCTGTTTCTGATATCATTTGCGCATTACAATACATCGATCCAAATAATACTGCATAAAGTTTAATCATCCGTGGTGATTGAATCATTACGAGGTTGGCTGGGCTTTATGCTATAATCACCAATTTAAATGCATCGCTTCTGTGGATAATAGACTCTCCGCAAGTGTGTTTAATACCAACTTTCCCCATTTATACATTTTTTTAAATTTCAAATTTTTTTAAAACTAGAAAACTTTTTTCTTATAATATAATGTTTGAAAAATTCTATAACAATTCAATTGATATATTTTCTTATATAAAATCATTTTTTAATGATTAAATTACAATAAAGTATAGAATAAATTTATTTTAATTAAAAAAAAATTTTTGAATAATTTGTTTTCATGTTTAAAAAAATGAAATGAATAAAATTTTAATTTATTCAGCGTGTAAAACTGTTTGACAGAGTTTTTCCGACAATTTTCGATCTAGAAGAACAGTTCCACGTAAAACGCTCTAGGAGTCCGGACAATTTTTCGAAAAATCTACCCTGATGATATTTACGGGTTATAACTATGATTAGGGTGCAGGTACAGATGTATAAACTTGTCAATCTTTTAGATAAGGTGGAAAAAAGGTATTCCAACGTGATTTAAAGGCTGAGGGTTTTTTAGAGCGTCGAAAACACGTGAAAACGACGATTTTCGGGGGTAAACTTTGACTAGGGCGTGGGTACAGGTGCATAAAGTTCCCCCAGGAGCCCGAAAAATTTTTTTTGAAAAATATAACACTTGATTTGATTTATTTCTTGCCTTTTTTTCTTCTTCAAAATGTTTCTGCGGTCAGTTACGATAAGATCTAGAGAGTATAAACTGTCCTACGGGGTTGTGCAGATGTTTATTTTCAAAAATAAGCATTTCTTTGGAAAATGCCGAGTGTAGTATTCCTGTATAACTCCATTTTATTATTCATTAATTGGAGATGACTTTTCCAATATTTAAATATTAGCAAATTTTTTATTATGCGACAGCTGAATTGACCGAGTGGGATCATACGTGTGCAATTAATTTCGTTCAATAAAGGAGCAAAAAATGCTTATAAAGTGTGGGCAGACCGAAAAGCACAAAATTAGGATTAATTAAATTACGTGCAATGGTAAAATCAATTTTTTTTTTGTTCTATACCGACCATTTATCAAATTTTTTCTCGTTTTGCCGCACGGTATAAATATCTCGTTGATGCTCTCGTAGACGGAGCATTCATATTCAAGGGTCACACGGCTGGAAAGATCGAATATATGCACTTTTCTACATTCAGTTTTCTCTAGTACGCTACATTGCTATTTCAGCGTGTTTTTTTTTTTGTTTTTTGTGAAAAACCGGGTTTAATATTTTAATTATCATTTTTTTGTTTAATTGTAAAATACATATAAATTGGTTTTTCTTATTTAAAAAAATTGTTTTAGTATTCAGAGCACGTTATTTATTTATTTATTTATTTCACAAAGCGACAGAAATGATTTTTTAAATCCATCGATAAAGTGATGTATGATTAAAGTTTTTATTGTTTCTCTACAGTGTGACAAATTGTTTTTTTCTTATTTTTTGCTGTTGTTTTTTCACATTTATTTTCCAACCCTGACTCTGGACCACAAAAGTCACCAACATATGATATGTATATGTTTATATTCTTTATATATATGTAGATGGAGATTGAGTGCTCTCATCTGAATTTCATCGATTCTCGCAAAAACGCCTCAGAGACAGATAGATATAGATATCTATAGTGTGTATATATAATATATATATTTTTTACTTGCTTGTATAAAATATCTATAATTTCTCTTTTTTTTTTATAATTTCATTTCCATTTATAAAGAAAATATAAATTAATGTTTATATGATAATAACCATATTTTTACAAAATTTTTAACAATTTTTTCCATATTTTTTACATTTTTGTTTGGTATAAAAATTTTTTTCAAATTTAAAATAAGGTCGATATAAAATTTGAAAATGAATAAAAAAAATTTTTTTTTTTTCAAAATTTCCATTTTTAAGAAAAGTTTTTTTGTGTTTAAAAAAAAAATAAAAATTCTAAAATTCCATTTTTTGAAATTTAAAAAGATTTTTCTTGAACTATTCTATTTATAAAAAAAAAACATCATGAATTTATGAGTAAAAAAAAAATCTACATTTCATTTAGGTTTTTTTTTTTTGGTCTCGTGTTTATACATAGATATTCGAGTTCATTAGCTCTCAGGATATATAATTAATTCAACCGTTAAATAGCGTTATAAAACATGGCCATAAATCTGTTCCATATAAACGGGCATATTTTCTCGATACAGTTAAAAAAAAAGCCTGCAATAAATTGTAAGTAAAATTTGAACACGCGACGGATATATAAATGTCATTTAAAAAATAATTGTGATACATATACCCTTTCAAATGTCAATTACATTTTATTTCAATTATATACAGCTCATTGAAATTGCAATGAATTGCACTTTGCCCTGAATCGTTTTGCATTTTGCACACTTTTTAAATTTATTTTCACACACACACCAAAGGTCAGCTATTATCACGCTCTCTGTTTATTTTATTTATTTTTTCTCGAAATTTTTTCCTCCCTATCATATCGACGTTTGTGTCCGTTAACAATGGCGCAGTTTTCCGACGCTACAAAAAAAAAATAATATATACCAATGATATATGTTTGAAGTATTGTCGTGAAAGTTTCGATTTGACAGGGAAAAAAATTTTTTTCCCTGTTTTTTTTCAACTACATCACAGATTTGAGGATTTTATACTTGGATGGTTTTCTTGAATGCAAGCGAAAAAATTGGATTATTGGATTTCTTCCTGACGTGAGGAATGTCTCTAAAGAATTTTTATCATATATTTTACACGAGTAAATTGATAAAAATAAAAAAAAAAAACATTTTTCACACAAACATTTTTCACACTAAAGAGAATTGTTTTTCTAATTTAATATCCCTTTGAAAATATATATAAAAAAATAAATAAAAATTTTTATTAAGCATAAAGTGACGTTTCAATATGCCAACAAGTGAAAATAAATGACGATACAGCTGGGCTGTAGCGTAAAATATATCTAGGCCACAAAAAATTTATTAATCAAGTGGAAAATCCTATACTTGGTCAGACACTGGGTACAGAAAGTACACTAGATATTTTTTTGAATCGTACTTTTTTTTATGAACCTTGCACATTTATTATACACTCGAGATCATTTTCACTTAGTTTTTTCTTTTTTGTCTTTTTTTTTTTTTTCAAGGGTATAAAATTGTGAAATATTCATTTTTGTATGCTTTAAGGGTGTGACGAAACGATGTTTTGTGTTAAAAACGAGCGGATTAGAGGCTTGTACATACATGGTATGAGCAATATCACGTTTGTATTTATATCTTGTCTCGACTAGAAGGTTTCATGAGCATATAAAAATTTTTCTGAGACGTTTATATAAGTCTTTACGATAAATTTATTGCACACACAGTCTTCATTTTGTACAGCTCTTCTGTCAGCCACGAGAATAAATTTTCTGGTACCCGAGGGATTGACTCGAAGGACTAGAAAATTGCTACTACTCTACATTACTGCATTAAAAATTATTTTTTCATGGTAAAATCATTAAAAATAAATTTTATTTAATTTTTTTTTATGAAAAAATTTGTCGACTTTGTGGAGTGATTGCACCGTGAATTATATCCAGTATTAATTGCATCGTGGCATTTATTGATTATTCTCAAATGATGACTCTTAGACAATCGTGAAAGATGGTAAATCATGCTTGCTAAAAATTCCGTCATGCTCGATGAATAATAGGGCTTGGTAAAGTGATTTCTGTGGACGACGGGAAAGAACAAAGGAAAATCCACTTCTCGATTGAACTTGTGTGATATCGTTAGAGTATGCTTTTATCTGTAGGAATCCATTAAACGATCTATCGACTTTCAATTTCTCATTTGTTAGGGATAATTTCATTTCAATCCATTTTATACTGATTATTTCCATTTTTTTTTTTTCATCTCATATCACGTTTAATATTTTTTTTCATTTTAAAATTTCTTGAAAACTATTTTTTTTTAATTGATAAAAAATATGCCACAATTTTTTTCTGGTTTTTTTTTAGCCACTTTAGACACTGATGTCAGCTGTGAAAAATCAGCCACTTTATAGCGGCTTAAAATTGAAAGAAAAAAAAAGATCTTTATAAGCAAAATAGTACATTTTTCACCAAGGGAGGAAAAGAGGTCATTTCGACCGTGAAAAGTTTACTGCCCGAGCCGAAGGCGAGGCCAGGAATTCACGGTCAAAATAACCTCTTTTGCATCCCGAGGTAAACACATACTATTTTTCGTCGTAGCGGGAGCAAAAACCCCATTTACTCCCGCTGTGGCGAAAAAAAATTTTCTTATCGTTTTTTATAATTTCTAAGGATTTATATTTTAATTTTTTTTTATTAAGAAAATTTTTGTCATGCTTTATTAATTTTTTTTTAATTTAACTTAAAAAAAACTACTTTTAGAGATTTTTTTATGAATTTTATTTCATGCACAAAAGTTGGAGCATAACACGTCGTCAATGCTTCAATATATCGAGGATGTTGCACGTGCACTTTGGAAGAACTTTGTGCAACCAACTGAGTCACACGGACGATTCTGACGACATTCAATCGGAAACTCTCAACACGCGGCCACTATACACTTTAGCTGATGTACTAATACACTCCTCAGCCCTCTCTGGCACGCCTGACGGCGTTGTTTCTCATCTGAAAGCCGCTAGAACTTTTCCATTTCGTCATACTACTTATTTCTCCATCCTTTTTCCAACCTTTTAACCTTCTTCAATATCAGATATGCTCCTATATACCACTAACACTAATGAAAATCTCGAAAAATTTATCGTTTTTTTTTATTTCACATCGAAAATCCGCAATAACTTTATGGCCACCATTATTTCTACGTGAGTATTTTTATCATTCTTAAAGGGGGGAAACAAAATATTTTACAATAATTTTCATGAGAAAAAAACAAACGAATTTTTATGATAGCATAAAAAAAAAACAATATTGAAATATTTTTATTTTATTAGACAATTTTTTTTTTTCAGTTGTTTCAGTCGTTAGATCAGTGATTTACGAGCATTTAAATCGATTTTACGACTTGGAGATATCAAATAATATTCTACTGTGTGCTATCGAGCATTTGTACACCTCAGTAGTACAGGAAAATCATTGATCAGCCATTCTTCCTGACAAATTTATTTTACTAACAGCTTTTACAAGCAACAAAATTAAAATTTAACTGAATTACCATCACAAAATTACTTTTACTTGTATAGAATAAAAAATTTCATTCAATGAATTAATCAATAAACAATTGTTATTACAATTTAAAATTATTTTTATACTCAAAGTGATGATTTTCATAATCCCTGAGTAAATTTTTTTTAATTTTATTTTTATTTGAGAATTTGGAAATTGTTTTCTTCAATTAAACTCTTGATTTATATTCTGAAGTGAAAAATTTCATAAAGAGAATTTTTTTTTCCTCATTTAAAAGTTTGTATTCGATTAAAAAATGAAAAATTGATGGAAAAAAAAATTTTTTTTGTAGGTCGGAGAGTTGAGAATCACGAAGGGATGAGTTTCACATCATCTTTGGGTGAGTTCACCGTCAGACACGTGTCGCCAAATATTTTTCATGGGTCGCGGTATCTCGTCGAATTGTCGATTGCGCGTCCAGTCCGTTTGACGCTATATACGAGAATGCTCTTCAATTCAACGAGCACCGATAATCGATACTATTCGACATTAGACTGCACGGCAAATGGGCTATAGAGTGTCACTCATCCGCCAGAAACGCTCATGCAATATGAGATAGTCGTATATATTCGCGTATACACATTTTTCCTAACTCGAGTACTCTTGGTTGTCATGTTCTGGTCTTAATTGCCATTATATGAGCGCGATAATTAAATGTACCATACGCGTTTATTGTGCACAGATTTTTTCACGCTATTTACGACACAAAGGAAGAATTTTAATGAGTTTCGTATATAATTAATCTGCGCACACGCAAGCGTTCTATATTAAAACAAAATCTAAAACATTACACTTGCGTGCATAAAGTAACCGCACAAATACTTGAAAATCATTAATTAAAACATAAACACGACTTAACTAAAACATAAAAAATCACATTCTTCTAATCTTAAGCAAAAGTGGAAAAATAATTTCTTTTTTTCGATAAATTTTTTTAATAATCTTAATCACATTCATGCAAATGGGTGGCGTGAGATAATCGAGTATCTTTACAGGAAAAATTAAGATATTGAAATTTTTCAATTTGAAATATCTCTACAAATAATTTTTTTTTATCCGAATTTTTTCTTAGATACAATCGATGACACTTTTTCTATTGAGACTAAAATTTTTAAATTCAGTGCAGTAATAAGGAAAATAAATTCTTAGCAACGAATGTTTATCCGATTTTACGTACAAACCAGATTTTTATCCCGAAGCAAAATATAACCTTTTGCTGATTGCGGTTATTAGAAATTTTCTCGTGCTGTGATTGGTTCCTGTATTTTGGACTAAAGTTTTAGGTTGTGTTATGGACTTTATGGACAAATGAATTGGATTTTTTCCTGTTTATTTTAACAAAAATATGTAAAATCCCCCCAAAATACAGCTTTGCTGTAAAAAAATAGCGATCAATCTCATGTGGCTCTACAAAATTATCGCGAAATCACTGTATTAATGGCCAAATTCGGTAGTTATCAGTGATTTTATTAATTAATAATAAAATAACCGTGAAAATTGGAGATTTTGAGAGTTATAAACCTGCTTAGCACGCTTCTAATTTCTTAAATCTAAACAAAAAAGCACAAAAACCTGCTTTGTAATTCTTAAAATCTCTCATTTTCACAATTTTTTTACAATTATTTAATAAAATTAATGATAATTACCGGAACTTGGTTATTAAAATAACGATTTCGCATATTTTTTGTGTAATAAAGCTGTATTTTGGGGAATTAATTTTTACGCATACAAATATATCAACAAAAAATTGAAATATTAAATAAAAAAAATTAATTCATCATTTTTTCACAGAGAAAAAATTTTTTTCAAATTGATGAAATACTTTTGAGGTAATTTCATGTAGCATTAAATGAGCACGATAAAATGGATGTACATTATGACTTGAAAAATCAAGAACACACTGGTAAAATAAACAGGAGTTTTTTCTCAAAGGAATTCGATACAGTTATTACAGCAGTGCTCGCTTATCGGTGGCCCGCTCCTCAGGGACTGTGAACACACTGTCGCCAGGAAGAGCTTCGATCAGCTTTATTAAGCTCCGCCGGATTTCCTACTCTAATACATCGATAACTTGGAAACGACAAACGTGATACTCGACGTGAAAGGTTCAGGCAGGCATATAAACGATAAATGCTGCAGAAAAAAAAGCTATCCGCTGTAGAGTTTGTATTTTAGTCTGTCAATATTTTTGCTATTAAATGTAAGCTGTTTTACAGAAGCATGAGTTTTATATCGTTTTTTTTTCGAGTTTAGTTGAGTGGAAAAAAAATATATACTCACCGAGAAATCCGGGTATCGCACCGAGGGGCATAACAAAGAGGCTGACGAGAAGGTCTGCAACGGCGAGCGACAGGAGGAAGTAATTGGTAACATTGTGAAGATGGCGATCCAGGCAGACTGCCAGGCACACGAGAATATTGCCCAATCCACCCGCGACAATGAACACCGCTACGAACAAAAAGCTCCAGTCGAGCTTACGACTCTTGTCCAACTCTATTTGACGGCTTCGCCGGAAACACGACATTGTCAGGTCTTCCATCGTCACATTTCCCGTCGCCGAACATTCCAATAGCTGCAAAAATGTTGATTTAAACTCACTTAACCCTCAATTCAACTAATCAATTATCCACCTCAAGAAATACTGTTTTTTATCATTGAATATTTCAAAATTTAAGCATTTTACAAGATTTTTACAAGAGATCTTTTTTATTGCTTTTTAAATTTTCTATAAAAAAGGTTTCTAACAAAAATTTTGTAAATTTAATATTTTTAAAGATATTGATAAAAGAAAAAATATGGCACAATTTTTTTGAACAGTTTTATTTAACTTGACCTGTATATTTGTTTCTTTGTTTATAAAATTTTAAATATAAGCAGATTACTAATGACATTGCAGTATTAAACGGAGTTTAGATTTAAAATTTAAGTAAAACAAATTTTTTTAGTGCTTTTACTATCACAAAAAAATGTAGTACGATTTTAAAACTTTATTTAAAGTCGAGTTATTATTTTATAAAATTAAAAGTGTTTAACAATATTTTCACAAGAGATCTTTTTTATTCCTTTCAAAATATTTTACAAAAAAAGTTGTATAAAGAAATTTTGTAAATCGATTATTTTTCAAGATATCGATAAAGAAAATAGATTGCTATAGAATTATATGATTTTATTTATTAAATATCTTGAAAACTAAGCGATTTATGAAAATTTTACTTAATATCTTTTTTGTAGTCCTTGAAATTCGCTACAAAAAAGGTCATATAGAAAAATTCTCTCATATCAAAACTTTCCAAGATATCGATAAAAAAAGACACTTGAGTGTAGAAAAATATTTCTGGACAACTTACGTCAGCAAAAAAACTGGAATTGCAGTCTCTAAGTCTGGAAATTTTCGATAAAAATGCACCCTCAATGCTTTCAAGTCCACTGAGCACGAGGGAGACATTAATTGCACAGCCGGAATAATCGCAGGGCCGACAAAACAGTGTCACGTAAGGGATGTCGCTGGAATTGCTGTTTGTGGCAGCGTGCACTGTGCCATTGACACGCTCGACGATGCACAAGTGGTCGTAGCCAACTGGAGGAAGGCCGCAGTCCTCGGTGCAGCCGATCAGGCCCGAACTCACGTCATGGCTGCTGCTGTTGCAAGAAATCTGATGAAGAATCGCCGTCAACTCACTGGTCCAGGCTGAAATGCTGCCTGCGAGCATGACGACCTCGCGCGGCACAAGGCTACCACACGCCCGACACGCTTCAATCACATGCTCGACATGGCATCAGCGAGGGCGCGCGCTCGTCCATCACTTTGTCACTGCCTACTTGACGCCCGACTAAAACACGTCTTTATCACTTGACTTACGCCTATCGTCGACATTGCACGCACCTCACCGCGTCCCGCTTCTTTTCGCGCTTTCTCGGCAATTGGGACTTGCTCTTTTTTTATCCTTGAACAATTTTGCAGTATTTTTCCCAGAGACCTGAAACAAAAAATTTTTTTTTTATTAAAAAATATTTTCTGTCTTAATAGGACGAAAAAAAAACCGCAAATTTAACAACAATTGAGTATTTTTTGCATTTAGAATAATTTTTAGGGCGATTAATGGTGATAAAAAATTTTTTTTCTCAAATTTTCAAAAGGGTATATGTATATGCCACTTGAAAATCTCGCGGTTTTAGTGATTTTTCTGGTTTTTTTACTGATAACTCGGTAACCAAGCGAGATAATGAAAAATAGTATAGAAGTTGCATGATTTATAATTAAATTTTCTACAAAAAATGTAGAATAAAATTTTTTGAGATTCTCGTTGGTTTTCGAGATATTTTGGAAAATAAAAATTTTCAAAAATTTATAATATCTCAAAAACTGAGGGAGTTACAAAAAATTTTGCTTCACATTTTTTATAGATAATTAAAATTTTAATCTTTGAACTCTCTTAACATTTTTCGTTATTGTATTTATTTAACGAGTTATTATAGAAAAACTGCAAAAATCACGAAATCAGCAAGATAGGTATATATTCCTTTTTGAAAATTTCACAAAAAAAAATTTCTTCCATCTCAACTGAACTAAACTTTTTTTTTAAATTATTTTAGAAGATACAAATAATAAGTTTTTCAATACCAAAATTTTTTTCAACCAAGTCACATGATTTTTTTTGAAGAAAAATAATTTTTTTTTTCTAAGATAATTTTTTTTTATATAGAAAAACTGATAGCACCGAGTTTTGAATTTAATATTTGATATCATTTACGTGAGAAAATATATTCCTCTAAATCGTTGGCAATATTAAAAAATCATAGAAGAAAAAAAATGACTGAGAAATACCATAGCAAACGTTCTCGACACTTGTGTAAACAAGGAGCTTAAATGGATTACGTCGAACGCGACGATGAAACTCGAGTGGAATTTAATTATTTTCCTGCGTCACATAACAGACAAGCAACGCGGTATTTCCATTATTATCTTCAGAGGCGTTAAATATCTTTATATTTTATAAGCATTAATTTGTCTTAATACAAAAGTCGCATCATTTGCAGCTAAATTTATATCGCATGTAAATTTACGACGAATTCCGGTACATTTCTTTAAGGATTACAATTTTTTTATTCGCAGTGTTGGACACGTGGAGACCACAGGGACACCTGTATCTGCTGAAAAAAAATTACGTAGATGAGAGTAACTCACTGGAGTATTTCTCTCGCTGTAAAATTTATTGCAATGTAGACTTAACGATTTTCCAGAGTATAGATGTCTTTGTATTTCCACGAGCTTGGGGAGCAGTTGTCGGACGATTTTCGTCATGAAATTAAATGACAGTTTGATAGCGGAAATACGGCTTCAATGCGTTCGGATCTTCATTTCTATTCTCGGTCGGTCGCACAGCTGAAACATGTGATTGACGTGGGCATTTACGAATGGAAATCATGTGCTCTATATACATGTAACTATTTTGAGCGCTTTTAATTGGTTTGACATCTGCTATATACTAGTGAATATTCAATATCCTAATGTAATTTACAATTGTTTTCGTTTTTAACATTTTTAACTGAATAAATTTCGTCATACAAAAAACTGATTTTTTTTTTAGATTGAAAATAATGTGAAAATGATTCGAGATATTAAATTTTTTTATAGAACCTTTTTTTTAGAAGATTTTAAGAGCTAAAAAATGAATGATATAAAATTTTTTTTTAACTCACAGTTTTTGAAATATTTACTAATTATTAAATTCGTAAAAGTGTTGAAAAAAAAAAAAATTTTTTTTTTTGATGGACTATATCTCAAGGAATAATTGAAAATAGGATATTTTTGTATGGAATCTTTTTTGTAGAGAATTTCAAGAGCTACAAAAGTATTTAATACAAAAATTTTGTAACTTTAATAGTTTTCGTGATATTTAGATAAATATAAGTGTAAGTAAAATTTTAATTATACGAATAAAAATTGTATTACATTTTTTATAATCGATATTACAGCAAAAAAGTTCTTAATAAATGACATTCGAATAGCGATCAAATAATCACATAGAAATACTCATAAAATTCAGGTCACCAAGCAAGAATAAAAAAGCCCGCACACAGTATATACACATAATATGAGCAAGTGACATCTTGCGGGTAGTAAAAAGATTTCCATCTGTAATTTCAGCAATTTCGTTCATTCACAGCACGATCTTGACCACTGAGAGATTATTCGTCCAAAAAAAAAAAAAACGGAAAGAAAAAAAATCATCTGTCTAAAAAATTTTTAATTAAAAGTAAAAATATGACAAAAATAAATTCTCAGTAACAATCAACACATCACAGAACATCTGACTTGGCATTAATTAATACTAGCAACACTATTTTAATTGCTTTTTGCTGTATTGCTAGTTGGAAGTTTGCATTTAATTAATTTTCGTTCCCTGAATTTTTTTTTTGTCAATTAACTGATGCAGTATCCAATATATGGCACATCTCCGATTTTTGTTTCAGTTTTCAATTGGCAAAAAGCTAGACTAATGAAGGTTGACCACGACCTACATGGAGTTATGCACATAATACATTCATATATACTATTTTCCATTTTCATCATTTATCACGCGGCAATTTATTGAGACGATAAATAAAATAAATGGTGTCTGTCCGGAATGTGACCACTCTCATTGCCGAGTAAATAACAATAACATTGTTAACCCCGAAAATTAGTGCAAATAATAAATCATTTTGATCATTCGCTTTTATTAACCAATAAAATTATTAATTTTATATAACAAACTTTTTCACACAATATATCTCAATAAAATTATCAAAGAGATTTCAGAAATTGATATTACATAAATTAATCCGAATAATTTACCGTTAATTTCGCCTAAATAAAAAAAAAATTTAGTGGCCGAAATTAGGTACAAAGCCATATTATTATGGATCTATATCCGGACACAAGCTTTGTGCCCCGTTAATAGCTCGATTTCAATTAATTTATATAATTAGTAATTAATAACTTCTTGTGATACAGTAAAATGATTACGTATACGCATAATTTAATTGGATGCATATTTTTTGGGTTAAATATTAAAAATTGCAAAATTGCATAGAAAGTACATGTGTTTTTGTGTGTTTATAATGGTTGAGGTTTTTTTTTGATTGTTGTAATTATACGTTTGGAAATATTGAAGTGGAAAAAAGGGCGATGGTCTATTTTATCGCAATTGCTCTCTTGCGTGCATTTCAGTGTAATCGAGGGGAAGTGCGATTTAAGAGTGATAAAAACGTATGCCGTTGCCAAGTGACTGGTGAAGCATAAGTAAAGATATATAGCATAGAAAGTTATTCATACCGTACAATATCTACGAGCCTGCTTTTCAATTTTTTGTCGTGTGTCGTATATTCTTAACACACGCCATCAGTTCTCATTCGATTTTTTTTTGTTTTCCCTATAAAATCAATAATCCTATATGTATGCAAATTAATAGGCTTAAAATAAACTTTATTAATACTACAATAAGAAAAATTAATATAGTTAAATAAAAAGTATATAAGAACGATAAAAAAAATTGTGAACATAAAATAAGCGAAGCGATATTTAAAATTTTTTTTATCGTTGTTGGATGATAAATTGTTTTATATAAACAATTATTGTCGGTTTTTATTTTGCTATCAAGAGCACGCATGAAATATAGAAATTATTGTGTACACATAAAGTTTTGCTTCCGGCAACTGTATTCTCCATGCACTTGAATGTTATTTACACACACGACGACTCTGTGCTTCATACGAGTTTGGTTTCTGTTGGCATAGCAAATTCTACCGTCACGTCCAGTGGCATCCAGTAACAATTGTAAATTCTTGAAAAGCGATTTTGTTTCAAAACAACAACGATACTGTCTTTTTTTTTAATGTCTATAACAGTAAAAAATAACTTAAAATACTGTAAAATAGCTTAATAAATTAAATATTTTACCCTAACTAGTGAATTAAAACAAATTTTATGTAGAAAAATTGTAGTTTTCACGCAACTATGTAGTGTAATAATTTTTTTTAATAAATTTTTAATGAAAAATGAAATTTTTAATGTTTAAAAAATCATTTTTTAGGTATTTTCATGGGTTAATATAGAATGAAACATTTTTTTAAGTAATGTAAAATATGATTTGTGTTATAAATAATGTGAAAATTTTTTTTTTTAAGTTAAACTTTTTCTTGTAATAGCTATTATTTGTCATTTTTACAGTAACTAGATATAGTAGGATGTATATATATAGT
Source organism: Macrocentrus cingulum (assembly GCA_002156465.1). Taxonomy (NCBI): domain Eukaryota; kingdom Metazoa; phylum Arthropoda; class Insecta; order Hymenoptera; family Braconidae; genus Macrocentrus; species Macrocentrus cingulum. Next base: position 97,009 of record MVJL01009404.1, on the reverse strand, counting down.
ATCTGTGAAGCTGCGGAAAATAGGTAACTAGTGGTTTTAAGTTTCTCATCACATGCCACGTCTTCATGCACTAATTCAGACAAAAGACAAGCTTTTGTATTCGTTGCGTTTGAAGAAGTTGCCGGAAGCTTGCAAACGTCGTTGTAGGTCATAAAACTAACTGATTCCACCGTTAAATCACTAGTGTAATAACACTGGGTAATTAATCATTCCAAAAAGCTCAATTCAATGTCAATTTCACTAATAATGCTAAATTAAAAAAAATATATGAGTAAAAAAATTTTTTTTTAACTGAAATAAATCCGGTATATTGAATTTATGGAAAAATAGTGTTTCTAAAAAAAATTTGCATTATTTAAAAATATTTAAAAAGATTATTTGAAAATTGAAAAAAAAAAAATTTTTTTTTTCGTTCACAATTTGTCTTGATTACTAAAAAATACAAAATTGCCTATATCATCAAAATTACTCAATCTACAGAATTTTCTATAGTAACATTTTTTGTTGTTTGTTAAATTTTCTACAAAAAAGGTTATATAAAAAAAATCAGTAGCTCCTATATTTTTTGAAATATTTAACAAAAAATAAAATAAAGAGTATAAATTATTATTGTATATTAGAATTTTGTAGAAAATGATAAATTATAGTCCATCTAAACTTGAAAAATCACTTTATTCTTTCAAGTGCCTGTCAGAGGGAAATAAAAGTTTATTATCTCAGTAATGAAATTTATATCTTAAAATTGTCGACCACCCGGGTTCACACGGCTTCCCCAAAGGAAACGCGCCCGATAGTATTGCAGCACCTATATAGTAGGATGAAAGTGGTGAAAAAAAAAGAAAACACGGGAGACTCAACACACGCGGTGGATAAAAGTCGTGAGATAAATAAACTGCGCGAAAAGATCACCGCGCGAATACGTGACGAGTGAAACGGATGCTTTCTGACATTATGGATGTAGCCCACTATTCTTCCTGTGATCCCTTTTCTTCTCTTTGTTCACGACAGTCTGACTAAGGTTTTTTCCCATTCAACCGACTAAATCAGTCGCATTCATTATCAAGATTTCGTGGATAAGAAAAATTCCAGAAAAAATTGAAAAAATAAAATACGTCGTTTTCTTTCTTGTAAATATCTCAACGATCATACGAGTTATGGATTTTTTGTACTAAAACTTTTTTATAGATTATTTTATCAGCTATAAAAAAGATCTCTTGATAAAACTCAATAAATCAAACGATTACTTTGATATTTTGAATTGAAAAAAAAAAAAAAATCCATGCAATTCCAAACAAAAAAAAATTGAAAAAAATCTGTTTTTATTTTTTAAATAAATTTTTCCATTTTCTGATTATATATAATAGTATATATTAAAAGATTATATCTCAGTCCTTTTACCATAAAAGTAGCTAAATGTAGACTATAAGTGAATTGGTCGGTTAATTTTTTTTATTAGTTGCGAGAAAAATACGATGAAAGTTTGAGGCAAAGAAAAGCCATACTGACTCAACTTCAAAACACATATTGCGAGCTCAGTCAGCAAAAAGACCCCCTACTTTTGCCGAAAAACTCATTTTCAACTGCTAGTTCAATAAAACAAAAAGTAAATGCAGATTCTAATAAATTTACACTCTTCCCAGCCCTTTTTTTTAACTTATACAACAAACTTGATCGGCTACTTTTTATAACTCTTAAAACATGTCCAAACATTTGCTAATTACTCAAACTATTATTTTTTATCAATTAAATATTTTTACAACAGATAAATTCTAAAAAATTGTAAAAAAACAAAATTTATTTTTAAGTCCAAATATAGAAAAAACAATTTTTTCAACTTGAGAGCCGAAAAAGCAGATGAGAAAAATGAAAAAGAGCAGGAATATTAATTTAATGAAAATCTAACGACTATATTGTGTGGCAAGTACGCGAAAACAGCAATTTTTTGGGACAGCGTGGAAATTTGTCACGAGGACTACAGTCAAGTGAAAAAAAAAACAAGCTTTATAGTCATGTGTTGCGGAAAAAAATTTTTTCTCGTTTAAAAAAGGTTTTTTTTTCTTAATTTCGATTTTATATTCAAAATTAAAATGTTAAATTGGAATATATCATGTTTTTTTTTTTTTTACAAGACCCGAAAAACAAAAAAAAAAAACTCGATTTTTTGCCCCACCCTAATATATATATTAGATTTTTATTTTTCCATTTAAAAAATATTATTTACTATGCATTGTAAAATTGTATATGGTTCTAACTTGTTATGAAAAATTCCATGTGCGTTGGCTCATGAATTTTGAATGTCTTGAGATTATATATGGTTTGCATCAAATTTTTTTTTTTTCTCTTGCATAGAATATTTTTCAACGCTCTATAATATCTCATCGTAATTCACACTTCATGGAGCTTTTGAGAGTGCAGATGCTATATAAGAAAGCCTGCTTGACATCACAAGAAAATTTTTTTTCAAAAGCAAAAAAAAGATCATGACTGAGATCAAATTTTTTTAATGTATCGTTTTTATTATGGTTTGTTTTTTTGTTTATTTATTCATTTTTGGATAATGTTAGCGTCAATAATGGAGAAGAGTATAATGTTTTGTGTTGAAACAGCTATTTTCATCGATTGATATTGAATAGCACTCGACGACACATGTTGGATGTGCTTCAACACGTGGAAAATTTATGGACTCTCTGCTGCCGCGACGCCTGACGGGTTATAGTTGCTTTCTATAACGATGAATGTTCGCTCCAAATTGCCAGAATGTTTTCAGCTCTACTCTTTTCAGCCGGTGTATTCCATTACGACTGTATCAATCACTATATCACAGGTATTTTCCGTACATTGTTGATACATCAGTGAATATCACTGGGAAAATCATTTTTACTATCTATAGTATATTTTTTGCAAACAATAAATGCATTTATTCTGGTACAAACATTATAAATAACAATTTTCATATATTTAATATTAAAAAAAAAAAATATTCAACCATGAAAAAAAAATTCGTTAAAAAAAATTTTTAATGCATTAAAATTATTTCTAAACGAATATTTACAATAGTGTGAAAAAACAAAATTTTTTTTCAATAAAAATTTTTATATTATTGATTTAATTTTTTTTTTCCTCGTTTTATTGTGTAACCATTATGTCGGAAATGGCGCTTTGATAAAAAATCATTTTTATCAATTTCTCTCTAAAGTGTCATAGAGTGGTTGAATAACCGAGTGGAGACATAGGTGAACAGACCAGCTGAGAGAATATTTGGCAAAAAAAAAGAGCTTTTGTCATCAACCGCGGTGTGTTTGTCATCGCCAATCGATAATGTCAATTTTGATATACTTTGTCGCCACACTCTTTTAATATATTAAACAATCTCAATTTAGATCGCATTTTGAACATATAAAAAATTTTTTTTTCCATTAAATTTTAATAGTTCTCGAAAATTAAAGCAAGGGAGATTAAAGTCAAATCACGTAATTCGATTAGATGTCAAGAATCAACCCTAAAAGTCGTTTTCGGTCCTTGAGACATTATGTAACAATTTGGAATTAATTTATTTGCATATATGTATACATCGGGGATTACATGAGAAATGTACAGTAACACAAGTTGAGGATAATGACGCTATTACGGGTGTATCAGTTGAAGCTCTGGGATCGTTGAGAGATTAACAGAGGGGTCGCTAGATATTATCGTGTATCCCTTTCAGTTCCATGCTCTTCACACCCCTCTGTAATTTCTCCGGCAATGAAGAAAATTTATTACCAATGTGATATAGATGCGTATACACAGAATCTCGAGATTTTGCCTCAATGATTATTCGTGATTAATGCGTAGATAATTGTAAAAATATTTTTTTTTATCTCTGTCTACTTTCTTTCTAATAAATCTGACTTTTAAATGATGTTTATATTTTTTTCCAATGCATTTGCTCAAAAATGTGATCATTTTTCTACACATTTGTCGTGACTTAATATTTTTTACACTCAATCTTTCAAATTTCTATGTTAAATAAATTTTTATTCAGATTTAAATCATTATTTTAAAACATATCGTGAGTTTAAAGTCAAAAAAACAGAAATACAAGATTATTTTGATATTTAAAATGAAAATATCTTTAAAACTATTGATGATATGATTTTTTTTCATGAAATCTTTTTTATAGAAAATTTTATTAGCTATAAAAAAGGTTTTTAGAAGAATTTGTCTAACTTGTATCCCTATCAAGATATTGTGGTTTTTAAAAAATATGGTATTTTTTAGTAAAAAATATGGTATTTTTTAGTAAAATTTTTTTGTATGAAAGAGCTGAGACTTATTTTTCGAAGAGAATTTTATCAAGGTAGTCTTCGTTATTATAATCTTGTGGGTCATTTCGCAAACAAAACCGAAGAGCTATTTTCACACTTGACCGCGCGCAAACCTCTCAAGTCACCTTCAATTTTCCCGTGTGCTCTCAGAACCCCAGAGCAGACGATGAGACCATCCAATTTACACAATCGATCCTATTCCGAAGGATTTCGTACAATTAATTAGATGAATAATAAAAAAAAAACGACGTAATGAGCAAGGAAAATTTAAAAAAACTATACGTGAAGACATTTCATCACTCATTTTTAATACCCACTTTCAAGCCTGTAAAATCGCGCGTGTAAGACGGCTTAAAAAAAATTGAGCAATGAAACGCGACTTGGGTCACAAGTTTTTAAACAACGCTGGGGGGGTCTGCCGAAGCGGGGGTGATGTATAAAAAATAAAATGACTTGAGGGGCTCATAGGGGCGTGTGTAGTCAAGAGAAAAAAATTGGACGGATCTTGACTGCTCCCAATTAGAGACTGACAAATTGAGGAATCTTAGATTCTTGCTTCCACACTCTGCCTAAGAAATATGAGCGTCAACCCCTCGTACAAGTTCTACCCTCAAATAAGGACTATAAAATGGTCTAGACATGATATACCTACAACTAGCCGTGGTGGTTATATTCGTATGGGGAAAAAAATGTCAGATTCTATTTTTTTGTTTCCTTTCGCTCGTTTCCAATGATTTTTTTTTTTGTCTATATAATTTATCGGAGTGTTTTCCCTGTGGATTTATAGCACCACCTTCTTATCTAGACAATGTGTGACCACTTTTTTACCCATGTGGTAACTGATAGAGGAAAATTAATGGTGCGTTTTGCAGTAAAAAAATTTTTTTTTGTCCAATAATGAAATTGAAAAAAAAACAAAAAAGTAAAAGTAAGATACTTAGGTATTCATAGCGGTTTTTATTTTAATGTTGAATTTTTTTTTTTTGGTTGAAAAAGTAAAAGTTGTGTTGATAAAATTATAGTGTGATTTTTTTTTGTTAGTAAGGAGAAATAAAATTAATAATTACCAAAGTTTTTCCGATGAAAAATTGAATTAAACGTTGGAAAAAGTTTATTGCACAATTTTTCAATGTGTGATGAAAGTAAATATTAAAAATACTTTATCTCTTGAAAGACGTTACATAGCACTTCCGTTTACTCTTCTGTCAAACTTTTGCTTCAAAGCACAAGATTAAGAATAAAATTCAGAGAAGAAATTTTTTAGACTGGAAAAAAAAAATTTTTTTCCACTGTATTACGAAAAAAAAAAATATGGTTTTTTTTTTTTATATTTTGTAATTAAACTCACCATTAATTGATTAAAACAATGATACAGCCATAATTGAAATAATTAAAAACACTCACTATTTATTTTACAATCACTAAATAACGAATTTTCTTTCGATTTCATATTTAATACAATATATTTTAAAAGTGAAAAAAAAAAAAGAAATTTATTGCTGAATAAAAAACTTTTTATTTTTATTTACACAGTAATTAAATAAATTTTAATTGCAATAAAAACTCGGAAAATTTATTTATTAAAGTTGGTTTGATAGAAAAAAAATCACGTGGTAGTTTATAACGATCCTCGCAGTTTCGTCGCGCAAATCATACTGGTTAGCAGCTGTACACGAGCAGAAGGAACTTGAGTTGCTCGCGCTCTATCTAGCCCTCCCGCGCATCGTTTTATGAAAAGGTCCGACGAGATTGCGCGGCCAAAAAAACTTTATTTTTCACCCGCATATGTACCAAGGTAAAATGAGCCCTTATTGTCCACTCATGCGGAAATTGATTAAAATCCTTTTATTTTTACCAGCAAAAACTCCACACACATCACTTAAACAAAATAGAAATAAAAAAGAAATTAATTATAGCTATAGAAACAAAATTCTCTATTTTTAAAACCTTGAAATCAACCAAAAATAACGATTTTTTGTATTATCTTTTCTGGATATAGCTTCACCCGACTGAGAAATTATGTTCAGCGTGTTTAGAAGATCAAAATACATTAAACAGCGTAGACAGATTCAAGATTGATAAATTTCTTTCCACTGAACGGTGCGGCGTTAGAACGTCAAAATCGACTGAAAATGTGTATTTTTTCAAGTTGTCTCAGCTGAATAACTTCACTCGAGTGAGAAATCCATCAAATCGCGTAGGGCAAATAATTTTTCACTAATTTTTAAATGTATAAAAAGTTGTATATAAAAAAAAATTTCAAAAATATTTAGTTATAATTTTTTATCTGAATTTATTTAAAAAAAAAAATTTTTTTTCATGATTGTTTAATTACTATAGCTTTAAAATTTTGAATTTTTATTTTGCGGCAAAGTCAGTTTTATTTTTCACCACTATGACTACTGTGAGTGCGTTTTTCTCTCTTTCTATATACAGTGTAAGAGATAAGTAATCATTCTAACTTATCGATGGAAATTTTTTCGAGGAAAAAAAACACGCGCGATAGGTGTATAATCGAGTGTCGGTAAGTAAGACTGAAGATGGCGCTTCGAAGCCAAGCCAGGGGGTTTGTGTGATGTGTGCGATTATTTTAGGGGGAAATCAGACATGTCGTCGCCCATCTAAGAAAAAAGAAAATAAATATTGTTACACCGAGTATTAGAGTTCGCAATAAGTAATATTTACTACATCTGTAATAAAGATTGAACGTTGAGGATCCTAAAAAAATGAAGTGTGTGTGACTGTCGGGAAAAATCTGTCACATTGAAGCAGAAGTATCATCAGTAATTGTATTGTGCAGCAATCTGTAAGTACTGTTCACAGGATATTTTATTATTCAAAAAATTTTAGCTAAAAGCTTTTAGGTTAGTTTTACGGTAGATAAATCGTTTATATATTGTGCACAGGGATCACGGGCTCATTTAATTATTTTCCAACTGATACAAAAAAAAAAAGCCAAATCAGCACAAATTAAAATTACTTGAACCAGCAGAGAAAAAAATTTAGAATTTATTTTAAAAAAATCTGGTGGATTTTACAACGTGGGAATGTCGATAAAACATCATATTAAATTATTATCGTACTAACAAATTTACATACGTATTTTTTATAATTGTTAACCGAAAAAAAAAAACAAAAACTATCATAAAATAGCAAAAAAATAAATAAATAAATAATCATGGAAAAAATTATATTATCACCGTTAAAAAAAATTTTACATGATTTTCCACGAAATATTAAATTTTCATTTGCCTATGGATCAGGAGTTTTGAAACAAAAAACTAGTGATCCAAAAAAAAATATGTTGGATCTTGTTTTTGTCGTAAGTAATCCAACAAAATGGCATTCAGAAAATTTATCAAGAAATCCCCAACACTATGCTCATCCACTGCGTTTTATGGGTCACAACATTATTGCTAAAGTTCAAGAAACTTGGGGAGCCAAGATTTACTACAATACTCTCATCAAGACCGCAGATAGTCGGCTAATAAAATATGGGGTGATATCCGAGGTGGCTCTAGTCGAGGATTTACTCGATTGGAATTTTTTGTACCTTGCTGGCCGACTACATAAGCCAGTGCACGTGCTGATGCAGCCAGAGGAATCGTCACTGCTGCATACAGCCTTGAATCAAAATTTAAAATCCGCCGTGCACGCAGCACTGCTCTTGTTGCCGGAGAATTTCACGGAAATGGACTTTTTCAAAACGATGGCGGGGCTCTCATATGGCGGAGATTTCCGCATGACTTTTGGCGAGGACAAGGCAAAAGTCAAGAACATTGTGCTGCCGCAGATTGACGCATTCCGCGAGCTCTATCGCCCAATTTTGAAGCATTTCGATAATTTCATTGACATCCCCGACCACCAGGGCTCTATTGTCACTTGCCACCAGGATGACAGCCCCGTGGCCAAGGTCCACCACCTCAATCAACTGCCCAGGACACCTCAGGCCAGGATGGTGAAGGCTTGGAGCAAGGGACCCAGATCCAAAGACACCGAGGACTGTCTTCGTGGCATTGCTCACTATCCCGAGTGCAGTCAAATCGTGCAGCAGGCTCTGGAAGAGATTGTCTGGAAATCTAGCGTTACGCAGAGTCTCAAGGGTCTTCTTACTGCCGGTTTAGTTAAATCTATAAAGTATGGAGCTGCAAAAATTGTGAAAATGATGAAATCCCGCGATGAGACAAGCTCCAGCGCTGTTTTGACCAGTGGAAAAATTAATAATCATGGAAAATCAGGTGAAAAATATCCGGGTTGATATGTGCGTTGTATATTTGTTGCATTTATTTAATAATAAACTTGGTATTGACAGTAAAAAATTGTCGTCTACTCGATACACCAATGACCAATTTTCATTTTATACGATTATCCTGTAAATAACTCGATAATTATATTCAAATTTAACATGTAATATTTTTTATAAATAATTTAAAAAACTAAGAGAAAAACTTTCAATTAAAATTTTTTTTAATTTTGTAATTTGTGAGATATTTCTAATAAGGTTTTTAAAATAGTACAATTTAATTTTAATTAATTTTTTAAACCAGGTTTCTCACTTTTTCCTACTAACATATTAAAAACAGTTTTTTTTCGTTTGTTTTTTTTTTTTATTTCGAATTTTGCTTTAGAGATTAGGTTTATGTGATATTAATTAATTTAATTTAAATTTATGCTTTATGATTTTTTGCAGATTAGAGTATGACGACCATGGACTCTGATTCAGAGAGTCAAGACAGCGACGAAGGCCGTCGATTTCGATTCGAGACAACGCGAAAGGACGCAAATGTGGATCTGGCAGCACGACGGCGACTATCATCACCGGTACGTCAGCAAGATCGTCGATCGCGATCACGTGATCGATCGAGACGTGAGAGAAAGGACGAGCGATCGAGTCACGAGAGGAAGAAAAGTGCCTGGAGGCCGTCGCGCGACGAGAGAAAAGGGTCGAAGGAGCGTAAAACGCAGAAAGAGGATATTCGACGGAAGGACGAGGTGCGGCACAAAGAGAGAGACCTGAAGAGCCAAAAAGACGGGCGGGAAGCTTTGCGGCGGGGTCGTGAGTCAAAGAGCAGAGACGAGAAGCGCCGGCGAAGCCCGGAAAAATCGTACGAGCGCGGTCGCGACGCGAAGAGCCGCGAAAAACGCGAGCGACGGCACTCGAAGGAGCGTGAAAAATGCGCACCAAGAGCGAACAAAGACTCGGACCACTGCGGCGATTTAAATCTCTCAGATTTTGATGTTGTCTCCGACACGGAGGGTAACTACGATGACAAACGCTCGCCACGAGCGTCCAATCGTTCGAATCGCAAGCGGGACTCAAGAGAATACAAGGTAAAAAACAGTAACGGCGTTGAACCAGGTCCGAGTAATAGTAACGAACCTGACCTTTCAGATTTTTTACTAGACGACACGCCGATCAGTGCATCGACGGCGTGTAGTAACGTAATAACCGAGTATTGCACAGAATCTGATGATAATATTGATAACGAAAAAATGTCGTACGGTCCTGCATTGCCGCCGAGTCTCGGAAGAAATACTTGCGATGATAAGGATGATTGTAGTGATAGAATTATCGGTCCGATTTTGCCGGACGATTTCAGGAAATTTATTGCTCAAGACCAAACGCCAGAGATTATTGGTCCGGCCTTGCCACCGCCAAATCTTCCTGAGGATCCGCAAAAAATTTGTTCTCATCCATTGGAAAATGAAGATGATGATGATGATGATGATTTAATGGGTCCACTCCCCGCTGACCATCCGGCACTTTACAGTGATCGAGTTCAACAGCAACTCGAGTATCGGGCAAAACTTATCAAGGAAGAGCTGGCTGAAATCGTGAGTTTTTATTTACTTAAAACAACAAATTTTTCCTTTCACAATCAAGAACGAATTCTTAATTTCAAACTTTTACTTTACAACACTTCTGATTAGATGCCAAAAAAAAAAAATTTTACTGTACCGGTAAAAATTTGTAATTTGTGAATGTTTTTTTGTTTTCAGGATCAAAATGAGGATAAAAAACGTGAAGAATGGATGACTGAGTTGCCGGAAGTTCACAACGCTAATTTCGGACTAGGACCGAGGAAATTTCGCATCAGACCAGGGCCCGACATGTCAGATCGATCAGGATGGACGGATACACCGGCAGATCGGGCTAAAAAATTAAAGGATCAACGAGTGAGTTACTGAAAAATATGTAGAGTAATAAAAAAAAATTTTTGTACTATAAAGATTTCTTTTTTTTAAGATGGGTGTATATCCGGTTGCAACTGAGACAGTTTGTGAAGAAGCTCATGTGGAAAAAGTGAGCCGAAAAAGGGAGAAATCACTGTTAGAATTGCACCAGAAAAAACTTCACAAGAAAAAAAAGGTACTGATTTTAATTTTGAATTATCCTGATAGTTAATTTGATAATTAATTAATTTTTTTTTTGTCATTTAAGAAAGAGGAAAAAGAAGCTAAAGAGAGTGGAAAAAGTATTCGTCGGCCATTTGATCGTAATATAGACCTGCAGGTAAATCGTTTTGATGAATCGCGAAAAAAATCAATGTTCATGAAAGCGAGTGCCCTGGACGATCGATTTTCCCGAGGGAAAATTTAATCACGCTGAAAAACAATGAACCAGAGATCGGTACAGCAATATGGTGCCTTGTTAATTTTTTAATTTATACAATTAATCAAAAAAAAAAAAAACTAATAAGTTACAAATGAAAACTTGATACAATGATTTGGTCCAATCCAACTACAAGAGCCAAACAGCAGCAAATATTTTTTAATTTGTTAGATAAATCTACAACACCAATGGCCAATATAAACATATACTTTTTTCTATGAATTACATTTTTATTGTAAATAATTATTCTGTAATGCCGATACATGTAAAATTTTTGATTAAATAACTACATGAAATGAAATATTCATTTCCATTTTTTTGTAATGACCAAATTAAAAATAATGACAACAAATTGAAATTTTTATATATTAGTACATTTAATATTGTTTACGTAGTAAATTTTCAATTCAATTCTGTTCTTAGATTTCGAGAAATCAAATATTAAAATTGAGCACGAATACATGGGTTTTTGTGGATGGCAGACAAAATTTCATAGTTTTTAGGCTATAACTAATCGAAAAAGGTTGCAAACAAACCAAAAACTAACTATAACATTCATTAAACTTGAATAAACATCTCAGCAAAATTTTAATCACGCCTTGTACATCGTTTTGATAAAAAAAAATTGTTTACTACTTGTTAGAAGTAGACATAAAATCGTGAGTTCAAAAATCTGTTCTAAATTCTCTCCACTGATCGGTTCTTAAGCTCCTGAATTAATTAACTGTTGAAACATGAAATTCTAAGCATGTTTTTACTAATAATTGCGTTAATCCACCCGTACGAAGACGAATTTTTCAAAAACTTCACCCGGTGTATATGTCTGCGGAGATTTAGATTTTTCAACGCTTTATATTAGCGATACTATCCGATTAAATAAATTAAATTTTTGAATGTAGATTCTAGATATTGCTGTTTATATGTATAATATTTCAATTTTAATTGGATATTTTCACTTTGAGTTACTGCAACTTCCTTTTTTTTTTTTGTCACTTGAAATATTCGAAGTCGGCGCGCGAATCCGAGATGGCCGCCAGTTGGTTGCGCGCGCATCAACTTCCGCATGATAATAGTGCGTGAGAGAAAAAAGGCGAGAAAGAGAGACGGAAATACTGAGCACATACAGAAAAAAAGACGTTGCTGTGTGATTTTCTTGTTGTTCATATTGAGGACTCATGAGACTTGGAAAAGTGGTTGGTGATTATTAACCGTGTGGTTCTCTGACGTCGTGCTTGCAAATGTAAGGCGAAATTGCGGATATCAATGGTCTGTACTTAATAAAAATCATCATAACAAGTGCTCCATTATGACAGGAATGTTAGTGAATGTGGTAGTGACTGCTCAATTGTTTGTCTGTCTCTTAATTCATCAACTAACTCATTGTCTTTACTGGTCATCATCATTTTCGAGCCTATCTCGTGGCAGTTCATTGGCTTTACGATACGACAGTAATTTTTGTACGATTCTAACCTCACTATACTGTACGTAATCTTAAGACGTAGTTACCAATGAAAAAGTGCATGTGACATTACAACCTTGGTGGATAAACTCGCACATAATATTAAAGACGATATATTATAAGCGAAAAGTACATAAGACGATTTTCTCTGCATCATCCACACACAATTGTCCGTATTTCATTCCCCCTAGTTATTAAATGATATATAATATCAGATGGCCTACAAAGTCAATTCACTCGCATTATCAGTCATTAATTCAACTACATCTTCCAGTATTTTCATGCACTTTGCCCTTGCAAACGTCAGTAGAACGCTAATTGTACCATGTAGAATGCTGTAGGAGAGCCAAGGTCATCATGGCTACAGGGTTTTCTATTTACAATCTCTTTGCAGCATTATGGAATACTGGCGCTACATTTTTTGTAGCTTTAACACCTATATTTCTTATGTAATACTTTTCGAAAAATTACAATAATTAATGTAGTATGTAGTGTCCTAAAAAAAATCTCGATTTTCTCCTGGTTCATGATGAGTCACTAAGTAATCACAAATATCGCGGAAACGATGAGACTTATAGAATCATTGGACTATACCTTTTTTACGCTTGACATCTGTATATGCTTAAGAAAGTCCTAAATCTGTGTTTAAGGTTGTTATTTTTTAAAGAAGGATCAAATACTTGATACTTACAAAATTAATATTTGAAATAATCATATTTCAATGATTCTAATCGTTGTGTTTTTTTAACACGTCATTAGTTTGGGGGTATTTTTCTTTTTTAATCAAGTTCAATATATTTTTTTTGTTTATGTCTATGTGTTTTGGTTGAATTTGAAGGGCTATGTAATGTAGTAGTATATGTGCTTTGCTACGATATTTTTCCTGCAGCTAGTTTAGAGTCCCAAAAACATGAATAAAAAAAATCTACAACCCCTTAGTGTCGTTTTAAAGACCGTCACCCACACTCTAAACCTCAAATTCATGGGAAATAATTATGAAATATAGTGTTAAATACTTTCTTTCATGATGATATTTTTTTCTACAGTTAGTTGAAAGTCCCAAAAGCAGTCGAAAAAATTTGCAACCCTTTGGCGTCATTTTTAAAAGCATTGTACACACTTAAACCTCAAATTTATGGCAAATAGTTATGAAATACAGTGTTAAACGTTTTGCTTCGCAATGAAATTTTTTTTTGAAAGTTGCATTAAAGTTTAAAAAGGTCCCAAAAAAATTAGCAACCCCCTGGCGTCGTTTTGAACTATGAGTTACAAATTCAAGTAGCTCACCCAGTGAAGCGGGCGTACACATGCTAATTCTCTATAAAAATCATGGTTTTAATTTTTGTAAAAATTAATTATATTTTGGGTGAAAAAAAAAAAATTTCTCCAGGGGAAGTATCGACATTTCAGGATTATTGATGTTTACATACTAAGCCATTGTCTATGATATCAGCTTTCTTCTATTTTTGCCTGTATAAACCAATCGATTAGCTATGCTATTGATTATTTTACGTGTCTGTTAGGCAAAATATCCTGCAATAATTGTTTAAAAATTCACAATTGTAACTGAGCACTTAAATACTCACAATATCTTTGATGAATTTTAGTTGACAATTTGCTTTTTTCCTCTGCAGGACAGTGTTTCCACTGCAGTTTGGGCTGTAAAATTGAACGTGAGCGTGTGCCAGGAGTCACAGGACGACCCATAGAATGTAAATCCTTATGGGGGTGCGTGAGCCACACAATTGTGCTTGAAAATATCATCATCTGATAGTTTACAAGTCTATCGAAAAAATGCCGCTGCTATGGGTCGCGACTGTCGCGCTTATCATTGTCCATGTGGGCGCTAATATTGTCGTATTTTCTGGAATGTCTCGGCATCAGATTGTCGAAAAATTCGATGATATACCGGCGAGATTTGGGCCACAAATCACAGAAAGTATCACGGTAAGTGTATAATCACATGTAAAATTGTATTATATCTATGAAAACTTAATAAATAAATTTATTTTTTGTTTTTCAGGGAATGATTGTATATGCAGAACCATCTACAGCATGTACAGAAATATCTCCACCACCAAATATCCACAATTACAACGGCGGCTGGATAGCGCTGATTGCTCGATATAATTGTAGCTTTGAAATAAAGGTGCGAATGGCTCAAAAATCCGGTTATAATGCCACAATTATCCACAATGTTGGCAGCGACGATTTAGGTAAGATTACATTTTTTATCTTAAATTTTTTTGTGTGATTTTTTTTTCAACTCAATGAAACGTTGACCTCCAATAAGAGATAATGATAAGTGAGGAATGAAAATAACTATAGTTTAGTGATAATTTATAAATAACACCAGATAGATTTATTATCTTGAATTTATCTGTTAAAATGACATATTTCTTGATATAATTTTTTTTTCTTTGCTTTTTCTTTTTAGAGCCAATGTCAGTTAAAAATCAAACTGGAATCGAAATTCCGGCAGTATTTGTCAGTCAACAGACGGGTGAATTATTGAAGGAATTCTACAACTACAGACAGCGATATTTCGTTGTGATTAATGAAGACATCGTACCATTTAATATTAATACACATTTATTATTGCCCTTTGCTATTGTCGTCGGTATATGTTTCCTAGTCATGGTTATTTTCATGGTAGTACGATGCATCAAAGATCGGAGAAGACAGCGCAGGCATCGACTACCCAAGTCCAGCTTGAAGAAGATTCCTATGCATAAATATACCAAGGGCGATCCGTATGAGACGTGTGCTATTTGCCTCGATGACTATGTGGAATCTGAAAAATTGCGTATTCTACCCTGTGCACATGGCAAGTCTTTTATCCCTAACAATCTAACAATTTTTTTTTTTCTGTAATTTAATTATTTAGTCGAATTAGAAAAATACTAGGAATTTTTTTTAGGAATTAAATAATTTTAGACGAATAATTCTTTTAGAGAGAATAATGTACCTATATGAAATAACCTTTTAATTTTTTTTCTAATTTCTAATTTAATTTTAGATTTTTTTTTCTGATTGTAATAATTATTTGTATTTTAACAAAAGTTGATTTTTATTTCAGCGTATCACAGCAAATGCATTGATCCCTGGCTCACAAAAAATAGAAGAGTTTGCCCGGTGTGTAAACGAAAGGTTTTTGCGGAAGACGAAAGAGTTATCACTGACAGTGAGAGTGATTCAGACGCTGATGACTCAACGCCTCTTATCAGAGATGGGCATCATGGTAAATTAATTTAATTAAACTTGTACATATAATTTATCTCGATATTACTGGAGTGAAAAAGAATTTTTTCACATGTCTATAAAGTTCGGTTTTTTTTTTGTCAATTTTGAGTCGCCATAAAGTGACCGATTTTTTCACAGCTGACATCCCTGTCGTAAAATACCGCGTTTTTTCACGGAATACTCACTAAAGTCAGCTGTTAAAAAATTACGCAACTCAATGGAGGTGAAAAAAAATGAAAAAAATCGAGCATTATTGATATTTGTTTAAAAAAATAACCGCCTTTACGCACTTCCTACACAATATACTATTATTTTAGGCACTCAAGGTGGAACGTTCACTGCACAACGCGAAAATCCATTTTCCCGTGCACGTCGTGCACAACAACGACGCGACTCTAATGCCTCTAGCAGTAGTGACGAGATCTTTAGATCGCTGATATCATCCGGCGACAGCAGAAATTCACAGACTGGGGAAACATCTGGAGCTACGACCTTTATGGTATCCGATAGTCATAGTATCAATGGTGAGTTACTCTTCAATATGTCATTAATTAGCTTACGTAATTAATTACTCATATCGCGTGGATCAGGCACGGAAAGAAATTGCAAGAACGTAAATCTCAATTTCCATTCGTTATTTCTAATTGTTTATCTTATCATAATATTTATATCGTCGAGTTAATTTTACAGATATCTTGAGAACAGTGAGATTTATGTAATTTCTCTATGGAACCTTTATTTTAGATTATTTCAAGGGCTAAAAAAAAGATATTAATAAATAATTACGTAAATCTTATTATTTTCTAGATATTTAACAAAATAACAAAATTTTGTATTATACAACGCTTATTTCAGTGTTTTTATTGTGGAAAAAATTTTTTTTTTATGTTTATACTGCATTATATGATTGATGAATTGTGAAAATTTGTTGTAATTAAGGGGAGCCAACAGATTTCGAGCGTTCCAATAGCAGCACTAATGCATTCACGGTTACTCTTTGTAACGTTGAGGCCGAGGAACATCCAGCATCTGTTGTTCACGTCTCACAAAATTCAAGAAACATTTCAAATATCACATCTGCTGTATTAACAACACCGATTCTTTCGAGCGAATCCCAAGAAAATGATCTAGTGGTATAGCAACACATTTGAAGCTGGTAAGAATTGTAAAAATTGTTTTCAAAAAATTTAAACAAAAATTTTACTGTATTATTTCAATCAAGTATCGCAAACGTAGTCGATAAATGTTTAATTGGCATTGTGATAATTTTTGCTGTTTTTTTTTTTTTTTAATTTTCAAATAATTAATGAAAAGCATATATATATACATTCAAACGTAGTTAACATGTTTTTTACTGCAAATATTATCAAATATATGAGAAAACAATTTTTTTTTTGTGAATAATAACTGTTTTTTTTTCTTTTAAATGAATTAAACCTTTTTTTTCAGTGTGCTATACAAAAAGTACGAGTTTTTTTAAAATTAAAGTTTGATTATTCGTTTTATATTTAATTAGTTATCCTATTAAATCGCAGAATTCACGTTTTTTTTTTTTGGAAAAAAAAAAAAGATTTATGTTCGATTTTGTTGAATATAACAGTTTGACTTTTACCTTTCCGTATTAACAATTTAATATTGATCGTAATAAATCGATGACACTGATTGGCATTTCGTAATCTGTGATACAGCAGTGTAAATAATTATTGCGATAATATAAATTACATGAAGCAGACGAATAAAGTTTCACTTCTTTGATTAAAAATTCGGAGTATCTTGAAATTCTTGAAATTTTTAATAAAAAATTTTATTTTCAGAATTTATTAATTTTTTTTTTTTTGTTTTAACTATTTTTGTTTTATGCTAGGAAAACTACGATAGGGATTGCGTACAAATAAAATTTTTTTTCTAGTGTAAAAATACCTCAGTTAATGAATCTTCATAATTAAAACACTCTACGATTTTTCTACAGAATATTTATTATATTTAATAATAATATTCTTCATAGATAAATAAATTAAAATAACATACACAAGTTTAAAATAAAAAAAAAAAAAGAAATACGTGTTAAAAAAAATTAATTTCGCGTTTTTAAAAGCATTTTTTGGATTTTTCGAGTCATAACCTGATATCACTCTAATTATTCGAAGGTTAAATTAATACCCACTGTCCTTCAAGAATTGATAACGGTAAATCGCGTGATTAATCACCTCGAGGATTTTAATTATTTATGTTATATATTTGTTTAAAATATAATACACAACTTTTAATATGAAAATTTAAAATACACCTAAAATAATTTACTCACGAATGAAAAATCATTTTTCCAATGTGATAAACCAAATGATATTTTTCAACAGTAGACCTTCATTATATATTTACCGGAATTGAGTGCATCACTTAATATAATCATTTAATACATTTTATTTGAAAAGTTTAACAGTTTTTCTCCTTTATTTCAACAATTCCCTTCTATTGTATTACTTAAAATGATCAAATTAAATATCTTAATTTCTGAATTTACGATAGATCAATAAATAAACAAATTTTATATATAATGTGACGATAAATTATTAGCCTCAATTGCAAAGAAAAAAAATGTATAAGCCAATGCATAAATTAAATACAAAGTAGTTTTAACCATTACAGTTGTATACTGAAGGTGCTGCACATGTTGGATATCTTAAAAATTGTATAAAGCCATGTAAATAGAAAATATCTGGATTAAAGCAACATATAAAAAAATAATATTTATGATCTCTGTGTCTCTATTGTGTGAGACACTTTTATAATGGCGCTCTGCAACAGAAAAATGTAAAATTCCACAGATTTATTAGTTGGATATGTTTTTTTTTTTCAACAGCCCCTCGCATTTGTGTTGGATAAGTCATCAAAATGAGTGAGCTTGTTAGGGGAGAAAAAAAAAGAATTAATCAAAGGACGCTTTTACATATTGTCTTAAAGGGATACTTGACTTGGCAATCAATTAATCGTATCCGTTTAAGTCTCTCTTGGCATTGTCGCTGACTCAGCGATTTCCGGCTTATGAAGCTATAACACACAATGCATGAAGCACTTTATCGATAGCCATACATCGTATGGCCAACTAATCCCCACTGCGGGCTTCTATTAAGTATGTTCGAGCTTCAACACATATTGTTACATATGTATTTATGCATGCGCTCATGCGTATGGTCAGACAATTGCAACAAATATTATTTAAATGTAAAAAAAAATTTTTTTCCATGCATTTAAATATATTTTTTTTTTTATAATAAAAAAAATTAACTTTATTTAAAGGATTTTGAGTTAAATCAGTCAAAATAAAAATGTTTAAAAAATTTTTTTGATGAAAAAAAAATTGAGAATTAAAAAAAAAAAATTCAATTTTTTATTTGGAAGACCTTGAGTATTTGAAAAATTTTAAGTTTTTTAAGCTTGAAATTTTTGTATGAAATTTAGATTTGTGATTTTAGGTTTTTTTTTTTTTTGGATTTTTATTTTGTGTCATGATTTAATTTTTAAAGTGATTCGTTTGGTTGTTGTTTTGAATGGACTATATGGTCGGACCATAGGTCATAAAATTCAATTTATATCACCACTTTTCTCGTACACACTCATCGGATATTTTTTTACTCGATTTTTATTTATTTATTTATGTATTTTATTTTCATTGAATTTTTCGGATATATTGTCAATTGTCAAATTGACGACTGATACTAAAGTTTGTGGTCAAACATCGTTGGTTTGCGAAGTTTTTTTTTTTTTGCGTGTATAGTTTCCCCTCGGTATTACACGACAAAGCTGGGAATGCTGATGTCGAACTGCACCCAAGGGAGTATAGTAGCTTGCCAAACTAATTTCATATCAGAGCTGTTTTTTAATCATCACCTTCGCTTTAGTAATTGGGAATTCCGAGGACTATTAGTTATTATACGTGAGAATTTTATTATTAATTTATTATTTATGTATAGAAAATTTTACAATATTTAAAATGTCTACATGAGATAAATTAGTAGCGACAAATTTTCTAAAAAATTCCAATATATTTATCATCGAATAGTTTTAAATAAAAAAATCTGATTATTATAATCTTTTACATTTTCAAGATATTTGTCAATATTTACGCATTTTATTGATAGCACATACCTACCTCTGTCCATTTTTATTTTTTCACCTCACTAAATTTCAGTAAAAAAAAAACACAAATTATTACATAGTTCAGAAGAGACAAATTCATTCGTTAAATGAAAAAAAATTTAGTAAATAAAATTTTTTTAAATTACTTTTAACGCTCAAAGGAGCCTGCAATTTTTTTTCTCTTATTCAAGCATCTAAGTAGTAAGGGTATATAACGTGTCTAACGACAGTAGATACAGCTCCGGTATTTGTATGTGGTCAGACAATTTTCACTCGAGCGCTATACCTAAATGAAAGTTTTTTTTTTTCAATCTGTAGTTGCCTCTATATCGTCAATAATGAAGTATATACTCAACTGTCTTAAAAATTAATATAATTAATTATTTCATAAAAATACAACATTTAAAAATATTTCTTGCAGTTAAATAAATATTATTAAAAAAATTTTATTCAAACGAATGCAAAAAATTAAGTAATAAATTTTGAAACAAGCTATATATGTTTTCACTCGTGGCTTTGCCCACCATTTGCTTTTCGTGTTATCCACTATCGGTTTTTTTTTTTTTCGTTCACAGATTTTTTTTTATACAAATGACTCTGGAAGCCATTGGCCTTTTACGATCCAGGTTTATTTTTTTTAATAAAAAACTACAGGAAAAAAACCCAAATGTAAAAACCAACTTACTGGTGAAATGGTACTCGGCGAAAAAAAATCCATTTACGAAAAATAAAAACTGAGAAGCAAATCGCATGGATGAAACTATATACACAGTTGAAACAGCAGTATTTTTTTTTCCTTCGTTCTATAAAAAATAATTTTCCAATTATATTAATCTGATTAAATATAACCATTTAATCGTTCTTCTCTGTATAGGTAGTAAAATAGCGATTTAAAAAATCAGAAACGCCCCAGTTATAGTGGGCTAAAATATTTTATTGTGGGTCAGTAATGGCTTATCTACATCGCAAGCGCCAGAGGGAAAGTTCCTATATAGCGGATAAACTGCATCTTTTGCGAGCTATACAGATATATATAGTGTTATATTTAGTATTTTAGGCCTGAAGCATGTACAACGTGGCCTCATACATATTAACTGCACACTGGAGACTGCAGGAAAGAGGGCGGCTGTGCATGTGGAATACCCCTCGCTAGGATAACGTTCACGTTGCTGTGGCGAGTGGTCGCACGTGACAGCACAATGCTTTGTTTCACAACTTCACCCGATTGCCGGCCCCCCTTGCGGCCCTGATGCCCATGCAGTCGCAAAACTGTATTGGCCAAGTCGGAGCACAACATTTTCCATTGAAATCGTGACTGGGCGATGCTTTGTGTGCTGAGAATTCATGAAAATTAATTAAATGCAACAACGCCCGAGGATCAAATTTGTATGTCTGCGCTTGTATCACGTGATGGGCGACGACCATGAGGTCGCGTCTTCTTGCAAGTTTCAAGTAAGATTCGCTGAAGCCAAAGGTCAACAGCAATATATGGCACAAGACCAATTTGTCTAACAAGTAGCCAAAGCAGATAGTCCACGTGCGGCAGAGAACATGGAGATAAAAGCAGCAGTTCGACAAGTGGCTATCGGGCGAACGAGCCGCGTGACTACTCGTGCTATTTCGCTTTGCAGCCGACTGCAAATTATCGATTTACACAAAATTTCCCTTCGACCTCGGCGAGCTCATGCGCCTCTATATTTCACTGCATACATATATAACTATATACACATACACCTACATAACCGCACTGAATCCCCAAAAATTTCGAGGCGCCACTGTAGCGCGGCGAGAGAGAGATGAGAGGAAAATTGAGAGACAACGCGCAGCCTTCTGCGCATGTATACAAGTTCCGCGCGGCCATTCGGCGCGCTCACATTCAAAATGTCGAGAAGAAAAAATATCACCGACAGTGTCAACATAATCACTAAATCTGCCAATATCGATAAACAAAATTACTATCGAGCTTCTCGCGAGGTGAATGAAATAGGTGATATTGAAGGAAGTGTGTGATAGAGACGAGGGACAGTGCAGTGCGACGAAGGGGAGTCTAGAAGAGCGCAAGGTTTGTAGCAGAAAAGGGCGAGTGGGGTCGTGAACACACGGGGATGAAATTGACGGGAGGGAGTGAGGCGCTGGGGTAGAGGCGTCGGATTGCCCGGGCGGGGAGCGGCAAAAACGAAGATGGCGGAGCTCGCGATGCCCGCTGCCTTCTACTGACGGTTATTGTAGAAAAAGAAGACCAGCTGACAATCGCACAAGTCGTGTGTGACGGCAAACTCGCGCGAGTGCGGTCATACACTTTCAGTCCCGAGTGTGAAGATGATGACGATGTGTGCAGTGTGTGTACGTGTGTGACGACGACAAAAAACGCTATTTTTCCGCGTGGCGTGCCAACACATCGTCGGGCGTTGCGCAGCGTGTGACAGGGTGAAGCACTGAAAAAAAACAGACAAATGGCGCGTAATGGACAGCGGTGAACAGGAAGAAAGAAGAAAAGATAAAAGTTTGGTCCCCTAACCTGACACTGTTGGCACACTGGCGCCAATTGTCACACATCGAAGATGAAGGTGACTTTGCCCTGGTTGGTGTCGCGCCAGTAGTGCGCCAGCTCACTCAGGCCAGTGGTGCGTTGGCCATTGGTGTGTCATCTCGGGCCCGGACGATCGCAGTGAGACGCAAGCATAGTATAATTAGGATAGAGGCGAATTATCTTGGCGGAAGCGGCACGAGTGTAACACGCGCGCTGCACGCTAGAGCTCGCGGACAACGGCGCCCTGCACGGAAACAAGTGAGACAGATCGCTCCGCCCCCTGTTGGCGCGGTGCACACGGCTCGCCTGCTCCGGGGGTAGTAGGCGAGGTTTAGTTCCATTCTCGCCACTGTGCAGTGGTGTAGCACGCGCGTTCCAGTCTGAGACGTCGTGTGGCAGAGAAGATACTGGTGGAAATGGAGCGCCACGACGGTGGAGGTCGAATTGGTGGCCGTGACGAGAAAGCGTGAGCGCGGCTTGCAACTGATCTTGTGCAGGCACTCTTGAGTGCTAGTAGTGCGACGTCGGTGTGTGGCTAGCAGTGCTTCACGGTGATGGGATTAGTAGCAAGCAGAGCAGTGTGAAGATCGGTGCGATGGTGTGAACAGTGGAGGTGTTGGTGTGCAACAGTATTCTATATAGCCAATGGTGAAAAATCCATCGAGGCAACGGCCCCTCAATTTCCCCAACTAATCCAAATAGAATTAATAAAAATAAAAAAAATAATAATAATAGTAATAATAATAAGCTGAATGTCTTTCTGAATCTCATTCTCTCTTCCTTTCGATCTCTCGTCGTCCTGTTGGGGCGCGCGCGCGCGCGCGCAAGCCTCTCCACGGCGGAGGTGTTGGTGAGAAAAAAAATATCATTTTTTTCGTTGCCACACGAGAGTCCGAGAGAAAGAGAGAGAGAGAGAGAGAGAGAGCGAGGAAACACGAGAGCTAGCTGGCGCTGCTGCTACTGCTTGACATCTGAACTTGGAGTTGATAAAAAAATCTCAGGTTGATTTATTTTCCCGGGTGCGGACCAAGAGAGAAGCTTGACACAGTCTCTCTTACACAGACACAGCCACACACACGCTTGACATATAGTCGGAAATATACACACTAGGCAGACAAGGACAGCAGGAGTGTGACGGCGCAGTGGTGAGTGGGGAGGGAGGCTCGGGTGGCAAATCTCGATAGATCTGGAGAAGTGCTGTGGAGGATCTACCTCGCGGGGTGTGTCCATGGGTGTGTGGACGCGTGCAGTGGCGCGGGCGATACGCATGGCAACGACAGCAGCAGCATCATCGGGTGATCGTGGCCTGCTCGTGCAACGTGGTGCTAGTCTGCTGGCGTGATTGCCTGCTTACTGCAAAAGGCCATCAGCGTGGCGGCGTGGCGACGACAATTTGGCCATCAGCATGCAGCATGAACGGCGCGTATGGTCGCACGAGCGAGAGGCAGACGACGCATCATCAGGAAGAATCGTCGCTGGAGTATCATCAGTCGTGGGATCAGCGCCAAGTGACAAAGTGGGCCGCCAAGAGGAAGCGTCGTCGCGGCTGGTGGAGGAGCATCGGCCGAGGCCAAGCCATCAGTCATTTCTGGCACTGGAATCCTCCAGCTCACTGCTGGACAATTGTTGTCGAGTTGTCGTCAAGCGGCAAGAGTATTTGCCGAGAACGAGAAACAACTTGGTCGACGACAATTTGGTCGTGGTGCTGCTCGACGAGAATCGTCGTCGTGCGGGCATTGCAGTGCATTAATAGGCGGCCACTTGCTCACGTTCCGAGTGCTGCGGCAGCACACGGCGGCGTCGGGCCCAGGCCTTCGCTTCAGCGATGCGGCCCGGATCAAACAAACGCAGCAACCCGCGCCGTCGTCCCTGTCGCCGGCGAGCCGAGCCCGCCGCGTGGAGGTGTGCACCGGAGCTAGAGGACGAACAAGAGGCGTCCGAGTGGGCGGAGGAGGAGGAAGAGAAGAAGCCGAGGAGGAAGAAGAAAACGAAGACGAAGGACAAGGTGGTCAGACAAACGAAAAAAAGCGAGAGGAAGATTGTGCAGGGAGGTCGACGCTCGCCTCCTGGACCGAGCGCCGACGGCGTCGTCGTGGGCACGTCAGTGTCCCCTGTCACGTGCTCATGCGACTCGAGCACCCGCCCCGTATCACGGGACCACCACCCACGACCAAGACGAAGAGCGTGCAGAGCAGCCACATCATTACCACCAATCGAGCAGTCTCCATTCGTCGCTCTTCGTCCTTGTTTTATCGTCATCAACGCGATGCATCATCGTCGTTGCCACGGGCCATTGTGCCTCGACAAGTCAAGAAGGAGGAGCAGGAGGAGCATACCCCTAAGCGACGTGAAATCCCAGGCGCCGACGATGATCATGACCATCCTGATGATGATAACAATAATAATAATAATATTAATAATAATAATAATAATAATAATAACAATAATGGTAATGATAATGATGATGACGATGATGATGATGATGATGATGATGAGAATAAGGAAGAGGACGAGGAGGAGAAGGCGGAGACGGAGGACGACGACGGCGACCACCACTGCTACTACCACCACCACCACCACCACCACCACCACCACCACCACAATTGTCACGGTTATCATGATGACACGCGAGCCCGCAACACTGCCTTTAATGTTATCAATGTCGATGACACGTACCAGCGGTCTCTGTCACACGGCCACCAGTCAGCGTCGTCCTCTTGCGTCCGCCAAAATTGCTCGTACCGCGTCAAGTGCTCCACTAGCAGAGCTCACTCTGCTCATCTGTTGTTGCTGCTCGATAACACTGCCTTCCGTCATCGCGACGACAAAGACGAGAGCCAGACGAAGACAACGGAGACAGCAGAGTCAGAGACGCCGGCGAGGTCGACGAAAACGAACAAGACATTTGGACATTTTGTGCGGGGAGAGTGGAGGAAAGTGTGTGGAGAAAATGCGAAGCAAAAGAAGGTGCAGGTGCTTGCGGAGGATACGACTGCCAATAGGACAGACTGCTGCTGCTGGTTGCCATCAGCAGTCGAATCTAGTGCGAAATGTCGGCGCGAAACAGTGCATAAAAGACTCGGAAGAAATTTACGAGTTGGGAAAGAAGTTAAATGCCAGGCCAAGCTGCTCCTGCTGTTGTTTTATCTTCTGGCATTGCCGCTTCTCTGCTTCACCGACCCGTCCGCTTCACCGCTTGTCAGCCTGGGCAACAACCTGACCCTACGAAATGCCTCGTCTGTGCAGCAGCAGCACCTGCGCAGCGTCAATCAGCATCAGGACAGTCAGCAGCACCCCTACAACGAATACACCTGGGAGGTCAATCAGATAAATCCTTGGCTTTCGGCGTGTGATCTGGCGGGTCCAGCTCCGGCCGATCTTCAGGGTAGTTGTGGACCTCCCGAAGTGCCCAAATACTGCCCGATGCCTTGTCCAGGTCAGAGTGATGCCAATAAAATCTTTGGCGAGGTCGTTGAGAGCCTCAACGTTCCGATCAAGTTGCGGACCGGTAATGCCGCCAAAAATGGAAAGTGGAGGGCCGCATCGACCACCGGGTTTATGTCCAAGTCGTCTGCTAGCTCGGCCACGTTGCCTCACGGCGGTACGGCTCCGGATCAGTGCCTTTTTTACCTCGAGGAGTCGCACAAGCGGGACATTTGCCGGGACAATTTCGCGCTGGCTAGTCCATTGAGTTTTTTAACCGCAAGAGAGAATCGGTATTGGTTCGTCAGTGGTCTCCGTCTGCGGCACTGCTGCGAGCACGCGGCCATCAACGCCTTGGCGCCCGGTAAGGGTGGCCCACTTCAGGACCTCTTGAATGGCAATCGTAAGTGCGTCGAGGCGCTGGACAAACTCTTGAGCGTCGACGCACTCGCTGCGAGGCTCCACTGCGAGTTTGAGGAGGTGCTCGCGCGATACGACTGCTCCCAGTCATACTCCGTCATCCATAACTGCACCCACTGCAAGGTAAACATCGCTCTACCTTTTTTCACATCTACGTTTTTATCTGTTTTGATGTTTAATCGGATTTCCCGGTTTTTCCCGGTCAAAATTATACTGCTACTCGGTATATACTTACTCAAAGCTCCGCTCGTGTTTCATGGCAACTAATTTATTTGCTGCACGGATCACAGTTTTGGTCGCGCACCTGCGTGACCTCGTGTGTACTTCACTGCGGCGTCCAAGTATCAGTGTGTTTGTGTTATTACCAACATTCTAATTGAATTGCGAATCTGTACGAGGACTATCCTCCTATATACGATATACATACGTATAGAGATCGCTTGCATATGAAGTTTACAGTAATCCTTTATCCTAAAATACATACTCAACAGTATTTGTACTAATCCATTGAGCTGTGCAATACATCAGCTAGATTATTACAATGTTTTTTTCAACATTTCATTTTATTATGTACGTATTTTAACCCTTTGAGTACACGCTTATTTTTTTTCGACGTATTCTAAAACACTCTGGGTCAATTTGACCCTGTTTATTTTTGGATTGCGAAGAATTACAACTACTCAACCGATTGGTTTAAAAAAATTCAGATATATACTTTGAATTGTGTTTAAATAGTTCATGAATATTAAAGAGGCTATTAAAGTCTTAAGCACAACAAAAAAAAAAAAAAATTCGTGATAAAGGAATTTTTTTTTAAGAACGAAATTTCAGCAAAAACTTTTTAAATTTATTACATTTCTTGCTGAAAATTTACGTGAGTTCTCTTGAAGTACATTTAATAAATGAAAAAAATTAGTTATCTAATTTATTTTAATCGAGAGTATTTATTTTACGTGCTAATAGACGTGATTTCTCTCAACTCTGACTTTATAATCTCTTCTCAAACACATCTGATAACTCTCCACGCTACGAAAATTGTCAAAATTAACAGTAGATAGTTTAAATTATATCCGCCTGTCATTAGTCTTACGATTTTCACTAAAAGTGTAAAAATAGAGTAAAAATTTGCTAAAACGGATAAAAAAATGAAGATCCAATTATACAGTTGCTTATAAAATACAGTTTTTTTGATATCAAATTGCAATAAAAGCTATAGATAGCACAAAAAGTTAAACAGATAATTAGTTAATAGTTGAAATAAAGTTTAACTACAATTAAATAATAATTTAATCGCAGTTAGCGCAATTGAAAAAAAAAAATTTTTATTCGTTTTTTCAGATACCCCATTTTGCCTTACATTCCCCTAATATACAAAGGATATCTTTGAATGAAATACGATAATTTTAATGGTGAAATTTAATTTATCAATTGTTATCCGCCCTTATTTTTTTTCTTTGTCACTATAAAACTTCATGCTCTGATTTTTAAAATTAATTAAATTATTTATCCGTTCGACAGAAAAATGTTTAATTCATTATATGGCGCTTCGTATCGAGTTAATAAAAAAAATTCACAAAACCGTAAAATAAACTTGGAGAAAAAAAAAATAATAAAATAAAATACAAAAGATAAAGTTGCGCGTTGGTGTATAAGAAATGAAGAGTAATAACCGCAGAGTTGCCTATAAAGTTACCATTTATAACAGTATTTCACAAATATATACATATATAGGTGCAGAGTCATAAAACTCTGAACTGGCGAGCAATAAGAGTGATTGATCGTTTCAAGTTGTGAGTTTGGCGATTTTACTTGTCCGAAAAGTCGTGCATGGCCGATGAGAAAAAATTCATTAGGACTGTAAGAACGATGCACTGAAGAAAAATATTAAGTTGAAATTTTTTTTTTTAACTGCGCAAGTTTTCAGTTTTATTGCTGACAGTACGCCACGAGCAATTAGACTTTTGGCAGGTGAACACGCGGCTAGGTCAGCTTTCCTGGATAATTGACCAAGTGTATTTTACAGTTCAGAGCACCAATTCAATTATCAAAAGTATAACAAAACTAGTGACGTAAACGTTGACCCGAGATTCGTTGGATCCAAAAGACGGATGTGTGGGAGATCGATAAAACTATTATAGGGCTTAAAAATAACCACATTAAGGCACTCATTGTGTCTGCAAGGTTATATAACCGCCGGCGATCATAACCGCTATACATGGTCACTTATACATTTTAGATTACGGTTAATGAGCTTACTTGCGACTGAAACTTCCGCCACGGGCTTATGTTGTCCGTTGATCGTGTTTAAGTGTATTATTAAGCTTATTTAATGTTTCCGCGCGGTTTAAAAATCTCACCAGTCTGCTGTTGTTTGACAGGAGCTAAAATTCTCACTTGAAACTGATCAAATTCGAATGAAAATAATTGAAGATTGACTTTTTTTGTAAATTTATTTTTTGTTGGGAATACTACGTATATTTTTGTATGTCAAAAAGTTTACAATTTAAAGGTTATAGGTTTTTTTTTGGTGTTTGAAATTGTAAAAAAAAAAAAGAATTTAGTTTTTTTTTTAAGGTGAAATTTAATAGTATTGAACGAGGCTTCACTGTGGCAAGTTTTTTACAGACTGAAACGTTTGATACACGATGCAACCTCGACACAATACTAATCCGATCAGCTGTTTCAGCCAATGTTCTCTCTTGTTGATCGCGCAAAATTCAATATCTACCAAAACTATCGAGCTTGCAATAATATGAGACATAATTTTATTTTATTCGCTAAATAATTCGCGAAGTTTTTTGATTGCTGATATTTATTTAAATGATTTTTATAATCTAAAGGTTTTTAATATTTATTTTTTGAAAATTTGTGTTTATTTAATGGGGTAAAAAAAAAATAATTAAATATTGTGTGGAGTAAAATTTTTTTTTTCTAGTATTTTATTGTTAAATTTTCGTATAATAAAATTTTTATAGCAGAGTATATTTGAATTTTCACACGCGTTTATTGTAGAAAAATTCAATTTTTCAGCTTACTCGTATTCCCTTTGCAATTTTGAGCAGTTAAAAAATTTTTCAATTTTTTTTAAGTTTAATAAATCAATGGTAAATAATATAAAAATATTTTTATTAATTCAGAAATAAGTACTTTAATAAAATTTGTAGAATTTTTTTTTTTGTTTTTCACTTTTAATTTGATAAAAAATTTAATTTAATAAATAAATCATATTTTTAAGTGAAAAACACTATAAAAATTGATTTTAAAAAATTTTTCTCTGTCGATAATTGATCGAAAGTTAGTATGTATTAAAAATCTTTTCTCGCGTCTGACCATAAATACTGCTGTTCCACTTAGAAACTTCAATATGATTTTTTCCCTCTATTAAAAATTTTTTATCCCGTTATATTTGTGTGCAAATTCAACGATTAAAATACTAGAGCAAGTTTAGGATATTATTTTTTTAATAATTTCTTTTATTTACACGATAAAAAAAATTTTTCACACCTGATTTTTCTTTTTTTTTTACATTTCAAAAATTTTTTTTCGATCTGTATACATACTGGAAGTTTTGACTTTCGAACTCATTGACACATAGACATGGAAAAATAGTAGAATTTAAGGTGCGGATCGACTGGGCCATAAAAAGCAAACATATCCATATTCAGCTCGCGGGCGATTATCATTAAAACAAGCGTCGCTCTGGCTATCATTTGCAATAGATCGTGTCGGGTTGGCGGCGCAAAAGGGGCTGCAACGTATATACGCCTGAGAAGATGAAATAAAAAAGTAAGACTATACGCTTAAATAGACGCTACAGTATGATATATACGTGCGTTGTATATTCTCGCAGAGAAATCCTTTCCCGTGGGTGTCACCCAGTGAAACTGTTAAACACGAAGCCCCCTCGAGGGAGCATATCACGGCTACACAATGGGTACACAACCGTGCATACCGATATTCATGCACGCGCCAGCTCGCGCCAGAGGTGTTGTGACCTCGAGGCTATTTACACCGCCAACGCGAAATTTATGCGGTATTATAAGGCTGTACCTGATCATGTTACAATGCATCGCTGAGTCAAAGCTTTCGATGTGTGATGTATAGTCGAGACCGACTAACGATCAAAAAAATGATCTTCGCAGATTTTTCTAGCACTTGAAAAAAATAATTTCATTTCCAATACACATCGAGGGTGGATTAACGTATTTTTCACTGTATCTTATGCCCAAACCGGATTGTAATCTATGTATATATAAAAGAGTAAGTCCTGATTGACTGACTTAACGACTCATCATTGCCCACGCCAAACTACTTAACCTATAGAACCATGGAATGTTGCATGCAACGTTTTTTGTGACGTATAAACGAAGTGATAAGAGGAGATTTTTGAAAATTTAGAATGGGAATGTGGAAAATGCGGGGGTGGAGGGGATTTATTTGTTGGGTTCATCTACTAGACATAAAATTATTAAAATTTTTAACAACTTTTATTTTGTGATTAGGTTGAAAAGGCATTTTTATCAAATTTAGCTTCAAATATATAATAATGCGGAGTGTGGAAATGAAATTTTGAGAATCACTGATAAAAAATGCATTTTTTCTGCATGACTGAAAATTTTTTAATTTCATTAACGAAAATTAAACATTTATAGATATAATATGAAAAATTATTTTAAGATTATTTAAAAAAAATGATAAAATTATCACAATAGACAGTATTTTGTAAGTGAATTTACTAGACTAACTAGAGAAATGTATAAAGAACCGTTTAGAACTATTTCATACTTTGTGGAAGGGCGTTCCACCGGATGTGGAATTGCTCTACTACATACAAAAAGTGTCAAAACCAGGTTAAAACTGTTCCACTCTTTGTGGAACGTCGTATTTGAACAAAATATTATAGCCCTAAAATACAGAGCTAAGGCCCTCGAAAAAATTTTTTTACTGAATTTTTTCAATCATTGAAAAAAAAAAAGATTTTTAATTTGAGGTAAAAAAAATCTATGATTAAGAATTTTAAAATTATATTTAATAAATCGAAATTTGAGAACAGAAATAATTATATTTTAAGTAATTTTTTTAGTAATTAATTTTTTACTTAAATTAAATCAGTCAGTCTACACATTACAAATGAATTAATATATAATTTCATTATAGATGAGTTTTCAATCCAATATTTACATTACTACCGACCTAATAATCAGAATAAATATTGAGAAATAAAATTATTGCAAAATAATTCGCTAATAACTGTTAAAACTCAATAAAATCATCATACTAGTTTATGATAAATTTATAATTACAAACTAATTAATTTAAATGCAAAAAACCGTCAGGAAATTATTTTGAAACATAATTTAGAAACTGATATTTAACCCCATTTATCAGGCATATAATTAATTAACTCATTATAATCTCGACGAAATCAATCATTTAAATACAATAAAAAAAATTACAAACTCACATTCGATGAGAATCCGCAAAAGCTACTTTTCTATCTACATATATTGAAATAAACGTCCATTTCATCGAATAATGAAACATCGACACCGGAATTTATGTGGTTTCATGTCGCTATATGATGAATTTAAATAATGAATTAACAATTAAGCGATTAATAAGCAGAAAGAGCAATGTATGAAACTTTTTACTCACTGTGCGCTTGGACACGTCTGCATTCACTGAAAGCCCGGTAAGAACTGGGCGACGTGGTGTAGAAACGTCGAAAGTATTGATTTTTCACTGATATCAGTACACGTCAGAGATATGAAAAAGCAATTAAAAATTATCGATAAAGCCAGGCTTGCCGGACTTTCCCACAAAAATTGACAGTTCTTCCCGGGTTTTTGGTTAGTGCGAACGCCTCCAGAACTGTAATAGGTCAAAAATTTTGATTATTGTCATTTTGTCAATTTTTGCACTCCATTAAAATAGTTTCGTTTTAAAAACCATCGGCCAACCCCTAAACCTCAAATTTATAGGAAGTAACTATGAAATATAGTGTTAAATGTTTTTGCTTCGAGATCAAATTTTTTTATAGGTGCATTAGAGTTTAGAAAGCCCCTAAAAAAAATTTCAACCCCCTGGCGTCGTTTTAAAGACCATCGCACACCCCCGAACCTGAAATTTATGGGAAATAATTATAAAATATAGTGTTAAAGGTTCAGCTTTGCAATGAAATTTCTCCCATAGTTGTATTAGAGTCTGAGTCTAAAGAGCCCCTAAAAAAATTTGCAACCCCCAGGCGTCGTTTCAAACTATCGGTTGTAGAAAAACTCTATGAGCGAGTCCAGAGCACAGACTATTGCTTCGCATGGTGTGCGAAAAATAGACAGTAGTAAATTAAAAATTTATGGCTGAAAAAAAAAACAAAATTTTAAGTCGACAAGAGACCATTATGATAACTTAAGAGATGATAGTATCAGATGGGATATCCTGGTTCTAATTGAGACTAGGTTACCGAGAATAATTTAATCCATCTCCATCTAGGCTTCTCTTGGGGTCTGGTAGGTAGCTTCGAGATTGCTCGATCTTAGATGGACGGATTCTCCTTGAGGGGAAGTGTGTCATCTATACGAGGGAGCGGAAGCCTCGAGAGTGTCCGGTCAATGTCCGAGGAAAATTAATACGATCTAGAGCAGTTGCACGATGGAGAAACACGTGGTTCATGAGCCAAAAATTGATGACGTTAACGAGTAGCGATTTGTCGGAAGAGCTGGCCCTCCTGTGCCAACAGGGGCTCTATCCAGTTATTGATTGTTTCACAAACTCAGATTTTATTAAGTGGAATTGAGTTATATGTGGCATTGATGTTATGCAACGCTGATCACTGCTTGTTTCATTGTAATTGCTCTGTCCATTGCGGATTGAAACACTGTTCTCGCGGTGATACTGTACATGCATCCAGAAACTTCGTAATCTGCGGTGCTCGCTTGAAAATTCTGGTGATGGCCTTGGGCATTGATTCAGTTCCAGTTGGAATTCTCTGACAAACGCATCTAGCGAATAAATCGGCTAGGCTCGTGGTTGTGGTCGCTGTGGGGCTTGGGTTAACCTGCCTCAATCTAGAATAAAAGATAAATTGTAAGATTTGACAATCAGAACGATCATTTTTGCCATTTACTTCGTACAAGCAGTGGAAATACTTTATAATTATTTTATAAATCATTTTCTATTTCTTCTTTCAGGGCTGGTTTATTAGAACTATTGCGTAATCATTTTAGTTAGTTTTTTTATTGTAGAATACATTTGGCAACTATTCCAAGGTATTTTTCAATCAAATATGCCAGTAGGGTGTCGATAATAAATTATTATCGAAGATAATCACTAATTTAAAAAAGTGGCCTGTATAATACTTTTTTTTTTTCGTTAATATTTTAATAAGTCAATAAATAAGCGGAATAATGAAAAATATCATGAAAGTTAAATGATAGAAAATTAAATTTTCTACAAAAAATATAGAATCCATTTTTTCTGTATTTAGATTAGTTTTTGAGATATTTTGAAAAAATATGAATTTAAAAAAAAAAATAAAAATGTTTCAAAAACAAAAAAAGATACAAAAAAATTTGTTAAACGTTTTTTGTAGAAAATTTAATTCTCTATGATTTAACAAGAGTGATATTTTTCGTTATATCGTATATTTATCGAGTTATCACCGAGAAACTAAAAAAAAGCACGGAAACTGCAAGGTATTTAATGAATTTCGTTGATCCTCATGTTAATATACCGTTATAAATTTTTAAAAAAATTTTTTCTGATAAATATCTAAATTTTTCAAGTATGTTTCTTATTCATGTTAATTTTCTTGAAGAATGACGGTTTTACCTGGTGAAAAATTTGTTTCTATTCGCACGAGAACACGCAAATTTTGGTCCAAGATTCTGAACAATTTCTTGCGACCCTCTCGTAGTTTCAAAGAGCAAAGTGAGCAAAAGGGTGGCAAGAAAAATAATCGAAGCATGTCGTCGTTCGACGATCAATCGTCGAGCTTGTTTTGACATTGCTCAGAGGGACACGACGACGACACCAATTTTTTTCGCAGTCTTCAAGACGTTATATTGGATTTGCCGGGTTTCCAATTTTTCATCGAGCATACATGTGAATCAATATATTTCCTGTAAAAAAAATAAACATGGAATTAGTACATTGTTTACCAAGGGAGTAAAAGAGGTCATTTCGACCGTGAAGAGTTTACTGCCCGAGCTGAAGGCGAGGTCAAAATAAGCTCTTTTGCGTCCCGAGGTAAATATACTATTTTTCGTCGTAGCGGGAACAAAACGAAAATTTTATTTCTTCTTTTTTTAGGAATTTTTCCGAATTTTTTAACAGGTTGCGAATGTGCTATACATGTGAATTAAACTCGCGTGCACGCGCTATACTCAAGTGGCAGCTTGCATCACAGCTTATAACCAGCCCCCTTGTCACACGATTCTGCCACCAGTTTCGGCCTGTCGCTTGCAGACCTGCTCCACTTATCCTTTTCCTCCCCTCCATCTCATCATGTCCGCGCCATTTCCACTTGGACATGTGTGCGGACATCGCGTTGCTAGTTGCTACGCATCCAGGCGGACATGCTTCAACGTAAGTGTGAAACGCGTACATATGTACGTGGCGCCATCTATGTACTGCTCCCTCGCGGACACCATTCCTCATGACCAATCGCACACGCCTGCCTCACACCGTACACCTCGAGTCATAAAAATGTTGCTCAAAAAAAATTACAAAAAATCGCATGTATGAAAATTGCTGGAAATTCTAGATGTATTGGACTTTTAACATGGATTATTCAAATTTTAGTAATATCAAGTTGATAAAAATTACATTTTCTGCATTTTATTAAACATTGATATATATTAAAAAATCAGTCAATTATTTTTAATGGAAATTATTACAATATTATTTGCATACATTTTCAAATAAGTTGAGATTTTTCTTCTATGTAGACTGAATTTTTTTTTTTTTTCAGCATCGTCAGGTTCCTGGAAAATTTTTTAATATTTTTAAATATTTATTTCAATATTTTTTTTTCACGATTTAATGACTACATTATTTATTTATTAAATTTTTATTATTTAAATTAATATTAAAATATGTAACATCGTTAATTATTAAATACTCGTGAAACTCAATTCAGTTTGAGAGTAAGAAATACACCGAGGGCGAGCTCTAGCGGTGACCGTACGAAGTGCAGTTCGTATTTCACGCTGCAAACTGTAGTTAGATGGAAAAATATTTTTTTTAACTTTTTCTCAACTAAAATCAGAAATAAATATTGAAGTTATATTTTGTAATAAAATTATAACAGTTCTTTTAGATGTTATTTATTAATTTATTGGATGTACATACAGAAAAAAACTTTTTTTTTCTTCATACATGTTCTTGGGTGGCGAGAGAGGAGAAGGCGGTTATTAGGGGTGAGAAAAAGAGGCTGCACGTCTGGGAAAAGGAAAAAAAAATGCTTCTATATCGTAATTTATAGGAGAATAATCTGTCCCTAGTTGACGTAAAATTAAATCTCACAAATTCCATGATTTTATCATAACGAAAATTTTCTTTTTTGCCTGATACTCATCTCTATGTAGCACTGATAGCATCATTACCTGCGTGTACACTATTCCAAATGTTGTCCAACTCACCCTCGATGTCTGTATATCCGAAAGGGGGACTTTATTTTGCCGCCTTGCCGAGCCAACGATCGATCGTCGTCTTTCGATACCCACCACCAGCCAAGCCAAGGGGAAACGCCTTAATTTCTCTGACGACAGCATCATTTGCCATGCCTTTGCTCCTTCTGAAACATTAAAAATAAATCTCACCGCGAAATTGTGTTACCGTGGAAAAAAAAAATTTTTTCTTCTAGTGATGACATTTTAAGGTTAATTGCGGTTCAAAACATAGCTTCTTATATAATTGTTTTTTACACTCATTAAAAATTATTTACAATGCTGAAAACTACTATATTTCAATAAATAGTAATTATTGAGGATAATAAAATTAATGGGAATTGATTTTTGCATTTAAAAATTTTGTTTTCCATTTTTCTTTACTTTAGGTGGATGAAAACGAAGAGTTTTCCCAATTATCACTTGATAATTGGCGATTACATTGAACAACGAGTTGATTTTATAATTTTTTTCAATAAATTTGAGATTCGAGGGTGTGCGATAGTCTTTAAAACGACACCAGGGGGTTGAAATTTTTTTTAGAGGCTTTCTAAACTCTAATGCACCTATAAAAAAAATTTGATCTCGAAGCAAAAACATTTAACACTATATTTCATAGTTACTTCCTATAAATTTGAGGTTTAGGGGTTGGCCGATGGTTTTTAAAACGAAACTATTTTAATGGAGTGCAAAAATTGACAAAATGACAATAATCAAAATTTTTGACCTATTACAGTTCTGGAGGCGTTCGCACTAACCAAAAACCCGGGAAGAACTGTCAATTTTTGTGGGAAAGTCCGGCAAGCCTGGCTTTATCGATAATTTTTAATTGCTTTTTCATATCTCTGACGTGTACTGATATCAGTGAAAAATCAATACTTTCGACGTTTCTACACCACGTCGCCCAGTTCTTACCGGGCTTTCAGTGAATGCAGACGTGTCCAAGCGCACAGTGAGTAAAAAGTTTCATACATTGCTCTTTCTGCTTATTAATCGCTTGTTAATTCATTATTTATATTCATCATATAGCAATATGAAACGACACAAATTCCGGTGTAAATGTTTTTTAGAAGATGAAATATAACTTTATCGAGTCTCTTGATTTTTTATATTCCTGTAAAAATTTATTTTTATCATACAATTTTGTATTTTTCAAAAAAATTGTAGTTTTCAAAGTTTTAATTCGGTTGTTTATTCCAATTTACTTCACAGTCTGTGCTTTACGCCATCGGCGAGATTACTGTCAGAGTTTTGACTTTGTTCAACTCCATATCTGGCTGGGGACGCATCTCTAATTTATGAGCTTCACAGCACCATGGGGACAGGCTGGAATTGCACTCTCCGGCGGAAAAAAATGCCAAAGTATGAAGGGGAAAAACGAATACAACAACAAGGATCAGTCTGGGCGTCTACAACAATCTTCCTTGGGGACACTCTCGCTTATCACAAGCTGCCAGACGTTCTTACTCTTCTCTCCCCTCGATACCGGCTCTACAATGTAATAATAAATATTCAACTACGCGTGATTTTAAGTTAGGCCTCGTGTTCTTCTATTGCTACACTGCAAAAGTCCCTTGTATATGTACATACATCTGTCTCTTCATGATGACACTCCAAAGACAATTCATCTTGATTGTCGTCTTTCACTGGCACGTAACTTTGCAGTTTTCCAACAAAACCCGACAAAACACTTCCGACCATAGTTGCCAAGTGCGACTCTATTCTTGTAATTACGTCGTTAATTGTCATGGCAGAGGCACGACGACCAGCGAACTCGAGTTTTCTAAAGAAATAATCTCATCATGTACTCTGCCATATGTGTGTCGATGTTTTTGCCTCGTAGAAATTTTTTCCAGAAATTCTACGATTAAGTATATAAACAATATAAATATTGACTAATTTTTATTCCAATTTTTTTACAGCAAAAAAAAGAAATTCAGTAAAAACATTTTTTTTTTGGTCCGTTTTTTCATATAAATTTTTTTATTTTAAAATTTTTTTTTTCAATTAAATAATAAAAATTAATAATGTTTAAATTTATTAATATTAATATTGTACGATGAAATTTTTAAAATGCATTTTTAAAAAAATTAAATTTTTTAATAAAAATATTTTTATATTATTTTCATTGAACAATTTTTTTTTTTTCAATGAGTTTAATGTTAATTGATATTCTAAGAGTATAATAATGTATAGTATTTTTTTGGAATTTTTCTGATAAAATTTTTTTTTTTTTCGGCTGACTATAAATCGATTTTTCTACTTGCAGACTTGAAAATCATTATTTGCAGTATTTAATTGGCTATTTTCAGAGTATTATAATTTTATTTATGAAGTATTCTCCTTAACAAACCAATATTAATAAATAATATTGCATTTTTTAAAGCGGAAAAATTTTTTCTTTTTTTTTTGTTTTTTTTTTCCAGTGTTGATAAATTGTCAAATATATTGCACGTTGGCCGCACGGCTAATCCAGTCTACCTTCGTTTAATCTAGGCTGAAAATTGACAAATATCCAACTAATTGCGCATTAATTGCATGAACATTCGGGTTCACAGCAGCAGGAAAACTACTGGCGCTAAATCCGGACATGTACGCGTCAAACAATTTGAAAATCATGGCGTTCACTGATCTAATGAAGCGTTAAAGCTGTTAAATTATTTTTTCTTCTCACAAGTAGACTATTAATCTTCGAAGTATCGAGCAAAAATGAATGATTATTATTATAGTAGACTTGCATAAATCTCAATTTGTCAGTGAAGCGCACAATATGACTTTATTATCGAGGTTAATATACTTGGAGAAATATCAAAAAATTAAATAGACGCCGGGCAACATGACGATGAATCCCCCGAGGGCAAGTTCATGATGTGGATTTAAGTGGAGGGCAGGCAAGGCTCGTCTTAGGGGGTGCCTCTGCCGGGAAAGTCGACGGAGCTCCGTGTGGTCCAAATACGGATCAATATCGGAAGGTAGAAAGGCTCGAGATTCGAGGCGGAAGAACCCTAGCGCACACGTCCTCGCTCTCGCTTTTCCCTCCTCTTTTCTAGCCTGCTGGGCACACATGTATTTACCGTGTAAGACGCACGCCCATATGTACAGCGCTTTTTTTCATTTTCGTTCTGTCTACCTACCTCTGAACACGCCAGGAGCGATTGGTTCCTTGTTACCTTTTGTCACCGGGATTTAAGTGGCGCTTGTGTGCCAGTCGTTTCTTTGATTGTCTGCCAAGTCATCGCAATTCACTTTCCTGCATTTCACACGTTTTTCTCATGCTCAAGGGGCTCTTTTTTTTATAGCGCTCAACGGCCCCCGATATATAGTGACTATTGATACTTTAATGTGGTTACAAAAATTTTTATTTTTAATCTTTTGATTTTAGAAAAAAATTTTTTTTTTGAATTTCACTTTTGTTATTTAGTAATTCTTACAATTAAATAAGAATTAATACTATTTTTTCTATTCTTATATAAATTAATTAGAAAAAAATTTTTTTTTAAGAAAAATTTTTAAAAGAGTGTATAAACGTCTTAAAAATGTTTTCGTCATTTTTTTTTTTTTTAGTTTTCTTGCGATAACTCAATAAATACGCAAAATATCGAAAAATTTTATGAGAATCAAATGATTTGTTGTTTAATTATCTATAAAAAATGTAGAATAAATTTTTTTTGTATCTCTATCACTTTTTGAAAAATTCTGAATTTTTAAAAATTTTTATTTTTCAAAATAACTCAAAAATAAGATGAAATGTTGAAAAAATTTATTCTACATTTTTTGTAGTAAATTAAATTTACAATAATTTAATTGATGTAATATTTTTCGTTAATTTGCTTAGTTAACGAGTTATCGAAAAAAAAATCACAAAAACAGGGTATGAGTATGTAAAAATTTAACGAAGAGGATTTTTTTTTTTTTCATTTGTCAAATATTATAAAATTTACTTGATAAAACTGATTTAATATAAAATTAATTCTTTTTGGGGGACTTAATATAGGCTATTCTACTAGCGTATTGAAAATGTACTCTTGGGAATTATTTTCTGTATAGGATATCTCGGTTAAATCTGTCTATAACAATTTTAGTGAGGTCAAATAGTTAGTCTGTAGTATAAATAGAATAATTAATGATAAATGTCAGTAGATATTTCGATAGTATTTGTTTTTAGGTGAACTAGTGATCAACGACAGCAGAATGCCTAATGATTTCAATCCGTCAGTCTAATTCGAAAGTGATGGCATTTCAAACTAGTCATGTAGTGTGCAAGAGATGTGTATCTTGTGTGTAATCAATGAATTTGAAACGTCACGTTGGCAATCAGGACTGATGACTGATTGGCTTATGCTCACTGTGTGTCAAGCTCGCAATCTTCTTGCTAAATGTCGTCCCAAAATTAATCACAAATCGCGGCCATTGTGTGATGCTTTCAATTATAATGCTTTATACATTATGACTTTTTAACGGAATAAAGACTCATTGTTCGCTCCTCGCGTCGATTTCAATTAATTCTGCTAATCAATTTCACATAGAGCATGTCCGACGTGTCAATTATATTTAATACCATACTGCATACCATTCCAACAGTTTCCACGAGCGCTTTTTCTCACCATTCACAACCACTGAGAACAATGCTGATAGAAATATCAACCGTTTCGTTTTCCTTGATTGCTCGTATTGATGTCTATATATAGCTATTTACGTATAGTAAACCCGCAAATTTCACTGTAAAACTTTCTTGACCACATTCCCAAGCAGTCGATCTTATGCTGAATAGCCCCCAAGCACCTTAGGACCTCGGGAAAGTGGACATTGATCAAGAGTAAGGGAGTATCCTTCACTTTTTATCATCTTCTTCATCTTAAAAACGTTTTTTATTGCATTTTTTCTTTAGTATTATATTGAACTACATTATATACTTGTTTATCTATTTTATAAAATATATTCTGGTAATTAATGATGATTAGTAGGTTAAAAGAAATTTTTTTTTCACCAAAATTTTGCAAATATCGTATTATCGTTATTTTTTTTTTTCTAGTCTTACAAATGTTATGAGAATAAAATTATTTGGGATTAAATTTACTATAAAAAACGTTGAATAAAATTTTTTTTATCTCTGTTAATTTTTGAGAAATTTTTAATTTTTGAAAATTCGTATTTTTCAAAATATCTCGAAAATAACGCAAAATATCAAAAAAATCTGTTTAATATTATTTATAGGAAATTTAATTTTCCATTATTTAACTTCTATTATATTTTTCATTATCTTGCTTATTTACTGAGTTATCGAGAAATTAAAAAAAAAATACATCGTGAAATCATGGAGCGCTAATCTTTTGGTTATTTCGATTTTAATTAGAAATATTAGCAAAAATAGACTAGATGTAGAGCAAATTCTTTTGCTTGGCATAAAGAATGTGCAAAAATTATCAAATAAAAATTTTTTTTTTTTCAGTTTTTAATTTTAGAATAAAAAAATTAAGCAAAGAGAATTTTTTCACCATTAAAATAATATAAAAATTAATTTAACATATGGCATTTTAATTACAATTTCAATCAAAAGCTTTTTGTAATCAACAAATTAATGTGTGTCTAAAAAGATTGTAATTAAATTGAAAAACTAAATAATCAATGTGGACATTTTAAAATTGCATTACATTTACTTTATCGCGTAAAAAAGACACCATCAGAGAGTCCATCACTAGCAGCATTAACAAAAAAACCGCCTCAGTATTTTGAAACTTGCAGTGCACCTTTACCCAAGACAACTAACAGAATAACGAGAGGAAGTGTGTTGGTAAAGACATC
This sequence comes from Macrocentrus cingulum, assembly GCA_002156465.1. NCBI lineage: Eukaryota > Metazoa > Arthropoda > Insecta > Hymenoptera > Braconidae > Macrocentrus > Macrocentrus cingulum. Next base: position 55,410 of record MVJL01009404.1, on the reverse strand, counting down.
AGTAATACTTGCAACAGATCCAGCATTGGTCGAGGAAGAAGAGAAATCAACTTTGCGAGTTTCCTGCGGGAATGAAGTCGTTACGTGGCTTTGTTACAGGCCCTTTGTTCGGGTCAATACTATTTCGCTAAAGCAAGGGGAAGCTTTTGGCTTATATAGCGCGCAAGGGAAAATTCTACGATGAGTGCTCTCTGCTGTAAGAAACTATACCTTCTCACGTTATATTCGTCAGTTTTCCCCATCATCTCGTCTAACTATTTCATAACTTACAGACCATCCTACTTATTTCCAATTTTTGCACACTAAATACGTTAATTTCGCCCAGTACAGCCAATAAACTCGTTGAAAAATCCAACTTTATCTTCGCAATTTGCTGAAATTATTGAGAAATATTAAGTAAATGTTAAAATTCAAGTTTGGGAATGTTTTAAAATTGTTTAAAGGTTTTTTATCCACAGTTTAGCACATATAACCAGGTCGCTCGTATTTCAAAACACACCACAATGTGCCAACGCCCCTATAAGCTCAGTGAATTTGGTTCTCTTCCGATGGCAACTATCTTCCCACTCCTCTCGCAAACCCTCAACGACCTACTTGTTTCCATATAAAACCACCTGAGAAGCCATGCTGCGCCTATCGCCGAGTTCGATCGTGACGACAGAGTTTGCCAACTATACACGAAGCTCGAAACTACATGGTGCAATGCATTGCGAGAGTCTCTGAGCCGTGCTTAGGGGAAATTTTAAGGTTTTCACTCGGTAGATTTGCTGAAATACTGCGCCAGCAGCGGCAGCCATGTTATCAAGTTGAAGGGAAATCTTCTTAGAAGATTCCCCAGATCTAAAGCGTCAGGAAAAAATCGTTGGTTGATTAATCCTCTCATTATTCAACATAAATATCACGTGTCTAAAGATAAAAAAGTGTATGAAAAAAACTTTAAATCGAAATATCTTTAAAAGTACTGAATATAGAAATTTTTATTAAGAGACCTTTTTTGTAGACAATTTTATTAGCTAGAAAAAAGGTCTTTAGTAAAATTTATCCAACTTGCACGGATATCAAGATATTAGCAAGTAAAGTGTCTGACAATTTTTTGACTATCGTAAGAGTTTATTTATTTATTAAAAATATTCATTCAATTTTATTAATTGAAATTTCTGTGGATTTTGAATATACAGGGGATATTTTTTTTTATTTTCGCCACAATACAGAAATTTTTTATTTTATGAGAAACCCCCGTGCGTCGTTTTAAAGACAATCGCAAACCCCTAAACTCCAAATTTATGGGATATAACTATAAAATATAGTATTGACAGCTTTGGTTTGCGATAAAATTTTTTTTATAATTGTATTACAGTCTAAAGAACTCGCCAAAAAATTTTCAACCACCTGGCGTCGTTTTGAAGACCATTGCACACCTTCAAACTTCAAATTTAACGGATATAATTATGAAAAATAGTGTTAAATGCTTCGTTAGTAGTTCGTGACGGAATTTTTTCTACAGTTTATAGAGTTCTAAAAAAACACCAAAAAAATCAGTAACACCCTCGCGTCATTTTGAACTATCAATTGCAACAAATCTCCATAAAAAAAAGTAGCGTCCAGTCTCCCCTGCCTCGTTTTACTTGGATATCTTAAGGTATCTACTGTCATGAGGGTTAACACTAATCAAAAATCGATAAAAATTTGTACATTATTTCTAAAATTATGTCTTTAATTGATCAGTAAAATTTCAAGACGATTTTTCGTCTGTCAGTGAAGAAATTAATTCGTTAAATTTCAATAAAATACACAGGCCCTCATGACAGTATCCGAATTGATGCACTTTTAATTAAAAATAAAAATACTTCTGCTAATCACAATCTAATAAAAAACGAATTTTTGGTAAACAATGAATCTATAAGAATAATTGCGAAAAAAGCCCGTCGTTTCTGCATAAAGGTAGGGCGTCAATGCTGTCACACCACACAACAATACCTCAATTATTAAAATAACCAAGTAAAAGTTGGATACAAGCGGGAGGACCCGATGCTGCAGTTTAACTAACTAACTGGCGATTTTAGGCGCACACAAGCATGAGGATTGACGAGGTGACGCGAGAGCTCGAGGCAGTGGTTTCAAGTGTGCGAAGAGAGCAAATAACTTGGAGGGAGCCATCAGGAAAGAAAAGAAGTAGACGGATGGTTGTGCAGTGTATCGCCAGGCCTTTGACGGCGCTGGGTTACGAGAGGAGCCATCAAGAATCACCCGGACGACACTTTAGAGCACGGAACAATATCCGGTCTCACACGCGACGTCCAGTGACTTCCGGGCATCGAAGATGGAGCGTTATTTCATATATATACGTACAGGCTGCTAGTTAGTCGCGACGAGGCTCTCGCCTTACTCACCAGGAGGTGGCTGCTCTCCCTGGACTGACACTAATGCCTTTCCAGCAGGCAGGACACCTCGGGAGACACGGTGGTCGGTCATTTCCTCCAATTGACGACAAACTGCAGCTTCCGCTGTTACTTATTTATTTTTTCCCTCATACATCAGGCCGGAAACTTATTGGTAGTAGTTTCAGATATATTTTTAAGCTTAGTTTTGTCGTTTTATTGGGTTAAAGGCATTCGCGAGTGGTCAAACTACCTGTGCACGCCGCTTGCAGAGCACTTGAATCGACAGAGGCACCAGGAGTAACTGCTTGACGGCTAAAATGCCACAAAGATGGCGAGTAATTTGATTGTAAGCCATTGAGGAATCTACCGACAAGACATTAGGTTAATTTGAATGTTAATGGGCCAATATATGAGGCTCTAAATAGTGTGTCCCGTTCAAACGGCCATTTCATGCTTTCACTCGTATGGTTGGACCTCGCGCGTTGTGTGTTGAAGAAAGTTTTTGGCACGTATGTGCACTCTACTTCCTCTTTTGTTGCTCGCTGCTTCGGTCGAAGACTTTGCAGTCTTGGTCTCTCTATTCGATTGAGTTAATGCACTCCCTCGCAAGATCCAGATATATCCTTTAAAAACTTTTTCATATCTCTTGTAGGTATAGAGTCGTGTTGTTCTGCTATACAGCTTTTTTATGGATGAATTATAAAGTTTTTTTATTAGCTGAAATAGGCGTGGAAAAAAGCTCATTATTACATTTACAATCGATACGAAAGTTTTTTTTTATCATTCCATGATTATTGAGTTTTTTCTTCAAGATTTTGCTGTTAAGTGAGATATTCTTCTAATTATGGTTGTGAACGTCATGGAAAATTTTTTTTTTCTAGTGTTATACGGTGAAAACCTTGTGAAAAAATGATTAAAATGGTGACATGTTTTTTGAGCTATGAAAAAAAGTGTTTTTAGCTTAGTTTTATGGATTGTTGAATTATTTATCGAAAGATTCTTGTAACTATTGTTATAAAAATCAGAAAAAAAATTTTTTTTCATTATTATGCAGTGAAAATCATGTGAAAAAATAATGAAAATTTTTTTGAATTATGAAAATAGTTCTTGTAGGTTAGTTGGATATGGATTCATGGATTATTTTTCAAAGGATACAAGTGTGTAAACGAGGTTGGAACTTTGAACTATAATTTATTAGAATTTTTATTGGAGTTAAGAGGGCCACTCCCATGCCTCCTTTACCCCTTACATCAGGTAGACACTGTGAATTGTGTGCAGGGCTAAGGGAGAGCCCGGGTAATGGGTAGATATCTGGAGGCTCTGAAGTTGCTATCGATCATGATAATGATAATGATTATGAGGGAGTGTGTTTGCACGTTTTCTTCTGCAAAACGAGAATGCTCAATCAACTGTAAATGCTCCAGTGACATTTTCAATGTGCACTTTATCTCTTCTTCATCTTTGTCCCTTGAATTACCAACTTAAATCGAGCAGTCACCTATTTCCACACACTCGCATATACCTCGACTTTTATGAATGCGGTTTGTTCAGTGTGAATAACTCAAAAGTTTGGAGAAACTGTGTTCAATTATCGTTGAAGCATTTATGCCAACATCTTGCGCTTGAATATCATCAGAATTCGTCACTCATGTAGTCGTCGACATCTGTTAGTGATTTACCATGAGTAGTTGACTGAAATCTCAGAATATATCTGTCAACATACGAACAACATTCTCAATACTGGTTGAAATATTCATTTTTTATTTTTTCAACGGTTTGAATGGCATTTTTTGAATTATTTTTTAAGAAGATTTGTTCTAGTAATATAAATGCGGAAATATTTTACAAACCGTTTTACGCTCGGGAATTATTATAAATGATCAATTAGATGAGACTAGGGTCGATCCGCTGTGAAATTACTCGAGGATCCTCTCAGTAGTATTTTTATCTCTTCTGAAAACCCGAGAATACAACCGTCCTCGAGTTTATAATCAGATAAAATTATCCTTGGAAGTTTCTACGGTCCAATATAGTGATCGTTATTAAGTTAATTGACTGAAAAAAGAGTAAAAATTTCAAATTAAATGTTTTTATAACTGATATACAATGTGAAAAACAATTTTCTAAATGATTTTTTTACAGTTTAAAATTAGGAGAATGTGAGGCAGAATGGGGCACCTGAAAAAAACGAATAAAATTTTTTTTCTACAATTGCGCCAAATGCAATTGAATGTCTATCTCGGGGCCGAATGGCATTTTTTTTTTGTATTAAAAATTTATTTTAAACAAATGTTTAGACAGTAGAATTTGTTACATCAAGATCAATTTTTTCTTTCAACTCAATTCTCCTTTTTTTATTGTGTAAGGCATAAAATTCTATTTCATCATAGCGGGAGTAAATGAGATTTTTATTCCCTCTTTTCTCCCGCTACGACGAAATAGTACATTGTTCACCAAGGGAGCAAAAACGCCATTTACTCCCGCTATGACGAAAAATAGTATGTTTGCGTCGGGATGCAAAAGAGGTTATTTTGACCTCTTTTGCATCTCCCGAGGTAAACATCTACTGTTTTTCGTCGTAGCGGGAAAAAATAGGGTTTTTGCTCCCTCTTTTCCGGGAGCAAAATTGCTCTCTACAGGAAAAGAGGGAGCAAAAACGCCATTTACTCCCGTCATGACGAAATAGTACATTGTTTACCAAGGGAGGAAAAGAGGTCATTTCGACCGTGAAAAGTTTACTGCCCGAGCCGTAACGCCATTTACTCCCGTCATGACGAAATAGTACATTGTTTACCAAGGGAGGAAAAGAGGTCATTTCGACCGTGAAAAGTTTACTGCCCGAGCCGAAGCCGAGGGCAGGAATTCACGGTCAAAATAACCTCTTTTGCGTCCCGAGGTAAACATACTATTTTTCGTCGTAGCGGGAGCAAAAACGCCATTTACTCCCGCTATGACGAAAACATTTTTTCCGCTCGTATTATAGGTCGGATATTGTCTTTAGTAGGTAGATATATGCAGAATTGAAATATCGGATGATGATCTCCCGCTATGACGAAAACATTTTTTCCGCTCGTATTATAGGTCGGATATTGTCTTTAGTAGGTAGATATATGCAGAATTGAAATATCGGATGATGATCATCCTTAAATATATATTGCTTGCATATAATTGGAAAGCCACAGTGGAAAAGAGGTCGAGTGGTTGCACGAGTTGGAAACAGTCCAGCCCCCTGGGCGCAGTGTTCAGGTGCCAAATCTATGCTTTTTTTCTCTCGTTAAGTCGACAAACAAAAAATTCCGATCCAGTTAGTGTATCAATCCCAACAATTCGTTTTGTTTTCATGCTTCCAACTATAGCAGGACGTTAACTGAGTCAAGTCTACTATCCTACGAGCTTAAAAAAAAACGCTTACAACTAATTCAGTGCAGATTCTAATTCAATTAGAATCTCGGTAATTCAATTGAAATGTCTTGAAAGCTTGGAATAACAAATGGCTGTATAATTGACCGGGTTTTCGTCAGCAATTTAAGAACTACATAATGGATAAACATTCTCAAGCTTTTATCGATTTCTATTTCATAACTCTGTCCTCATTGTGTGTGTATTTATCTGATGCGCGGCTAGAGCAAGACCATGTTACTTGTCATTTTCTTATGGTTAAGGTTCTTTTTTTGCCAATCCTAAAGTCTGACGTTTTTGACTCGTTTTTATCGCCTGTAAATTTATGCCACAACCTAAAAGCCTTCTGCCATTTCAGATGACATTTTTCCTCTGATGCATTTCGTGACTTTTTTTTTTTTTTTACGTTAACGTCCATCAATCTGCGTCTAAACTTGTACGAAGTATTTCAACAATATCTTATTACCAATGCCAAACGTATTAAAAAATACTGAATGAGTACAATTAAGAAAAATGAAAATTTGTTCCCCTAGGAAATTTTCGTTTGTGACTTTGTTTTTTTTTTTTAGTTTTTCCGCAATAACTCAATAAACAAGCGAAATATCAAAAAGAAAATAATTAAGTTTAAATAATAATTTAAATTTTAAATAAATTCTTTTGTATTTTTTGTAATTTTTAAGAAATTTTTTATTAAAAAAAATTTTTTTTAATTCATTATTTTTTGAAATATCTCAAAAACAAAGAAAAATTAAAAAAAAAAAATTATTCTATATTTTTTGTAAAAAATAAAATTTCTTATTATTTAACTTTGATAAATTTTTATGAAATTCGATTTATTTATTGAGAAAAAAATTCAAAGATTTATCTGAACAATTAATTAATTTTAGAGACATTTTCTAGGATTATACAGAGTTTATGTGTTGTTCTTTATTGAGTATAAAGTTAATTTTAGAACAAGCCATTAAATGGCTTGAATAAGCCAACAGTTGATCAAAATTTTAGTAGCTACCTCGTTCAACTGTCCTGCAGATTCGTAGTTTTCTCAATGCACGCGTTTATCCCGCAAAAGCCTATATTCTCCCGCAGACAGCTTTCAGACTTTCTTGCTTTATTCGTGCACTATTTCCCCATCTGGTCATACACAAAACCGCAAATATGTGTGTAGGTGTTGTGTTAGAATTGTGGGAGCAAGTGCCAGGCGCGTACAACAACAGAGGTGCAAAAATTCAGGCGCGTAGAATAAACCGTGTGGCATGACGTGTTTGCCAACTATCTCGAGTACTCTCACCCCAATTTTACCTTGAGATATAGGTCAATAAAAAATATGTACAAAAACTTACTTTTCTGACTTTCAACCTATTGAAACTTTTTATCGCCATTTTTTCTCACACACTTGCATTTATTTATTTTTTTTTTTTATGTGAAATTTAATAAAACTGATTATAACCATCTATGGAATATTTTCGAGAGATATGACCGAGTGAATCTCTTTTTGAATCCATGTCAACTCATAAAGTCGTATTTTAGAATTTTAAATTCACGTAACTTCTTTTTCCTCTGCCATATCAGACGTCTCTATAAATGGATCAGTCTATTGCACGACGGGAAAGTACGATAAAAAAAGCTGTATATTACTGCTTGAAAGTTTTATCGGTGCTACACATAAAAATCCATTGTTTTGTCTGTCCACGTGATGATATTGTGCGAGCTAGCATCAGGTAACTGGATGCTTGCTGCAACTACTGTGGAATTTAGCCAGCCGCGTAACGCGAGACGTTGCTTCACACTTTGCTCATATTATCTGCTGAAAATTCTGCTGCATTGTCCTACCGATCCTTGCGTTTAAATCTGTATACAATAGATTTTTTAATCGAGTGTCGTTGATTGACTTATTTACTGATGTCAAAATTTACATTTGTTCGATTAATCAATACATTGACAGGCTAGATCTAAAAAAAATTTTTTTTTGAATTTCTAGAACGATAAACTATTGATTAATAACCTTTTTTTAATCTAATAACTTATGTACTTTTGACTCTACAGATTAAAGAAATTTTTTTAGAAATTTAAAACATTAAAAATGAAATTAAACAAATTATTTAGTGGATTCAAGTTAAATTATCACATGATTGGAGTGAAAAAATTTGTTGTTTTTTTTTAAAAAAAAAAACAAGATAAATAACGAATTTTTCAATGTAACACGATGAACTCTTGTTAATTTATATGCAATAAAAAAATTTTAATGTACAGCCATTTTTTTTTTTTTTCATTAAAATTATAAATTAACCGATTTTTGGATAAAATAGATGACTCGCTCACTGGCTTAACTGTAAATTTTTTTTAATTAAAAAAATAAACATAAGAAAATAGCAATTTTGAGGATTGAAGTAAACTATAACTTGATTGAAATAAAACATCAACAGGTTTCAATCTCATCAAATAATAAATTCATGTTAATCTATTTAAAAAAAATTGTATTTCATGTAAAGCCGATTTTTTTTATAATGCAGAATAATTTTTTTTTTGTTTTAAATAAAATGATCAGCCTTTGTTCAATTATTAAACTATAAAATTTCGTTTTAATTAGAACAAAAATAAAAATAAGAAAATAATTTTGAGAATTTAAGTCAAAATATGACTTGATTAAAATTGGAAAATTTGTTGTTTTTTGAAAAATAAGATAATTAACAAATTTTTTAATCTAATCTAGTAATAAATTCATATTAATCCATGTAAAAAAAATTATATGATATAAAATCAATTTTCTTAATAAATGAATTATATACTCAATTGTTCAACTGAAACATTTTCTTTAATTGCGAAAAAAAAATTGAAAATATCAAAATAAAAATCTGAAAATAATGATTTTGAGAATTTATGTAAAGATAAGACCTTTATTGAAGTGAGAAAAAAAATTTTTTTGCCCGATTTTTCTGTAGAAAGTCGAGATTTAATATTGATATAATAAGCTTTTGGTTAAATGCCCTAGATCTAGGAGTTTTAATAAAATTTAAAAAAGAATAGAACACTGTAAAAAGCAGTTTTCCACAGATCTGCCTATAGAGACACTAGTTATACACAGTTTCCATCAAGCCAGGTCGTATTACGCTGATGCAATGACCGGACATGACGGAGAATGGTCTGTCGGAGGACATTGTATGGCCTCGGGCTGATGCTGGATCTTGCAATCACCACTTTCCGTTATTGCACTGGCGGAATTCTTCAAGTAGAGGGTGGTCGCCGGTTATTGGTTGACCTGGAGCTCATCATAATGGTCCTGATGAATCGATAAGCGACGAAATAGACATCCTTTCTCATGCCATGTATACTCTATTCCCTTTTATTGTAGATAATGGCGTGCTTTTACCAACTCTTTTTTCGAGCAAACACCGTTGAAAGTAGCTCGTCAATGCGACACAATAGTATGACGGATTTTTCGCATTTTCCAAGTTTTGTACCAGAGGAAATTTCATGAGCGAAATCTCCCTACACAGTTTAGATGCACAGTATATATCACGACAGCAATCAGACCTTGGGGGTGCTTGGGATTCTGTCCCTTTGGGGCAACTCTGTATCGCCAGATGCGTTTTCCAGCTCGACTCACTCGCGATATGTAGGCTCAGAGCTTCGTTGGACCAATTGAAGCTCTGCTGAGCACACGAAGCGTAAAATAACATGAATTTCTCGTATTCGATTTTTCATCGCTTTTCTTCTTTCTCTTCCTCCAAGACCAAACATCATTCTGATGCTTTTTTTATCCCTAAAGTTAGGGCTACAAATTTTTGTTCATAACAAACAAAAAAACTAGAAAATTTAATCTTTTAAAAAAAATTCTAAAATTGTAGTTTTTAAAAATCTTGATGTATATTTTTTTAAATAACATGAATTTATGATTTTTATTGAAAAAAGGATTTTTTTTTAGGGGCATATCTAATTTGTAAGACATATTAATGTCTTAAAATAGTGGCGGGAGAATAGAAAAAATTTTAGAAAAACGATTTTAATTATATATGTTGTTTTGCTTAGCCACGATATTTTTCCTACAGTTAGTTTATAGTTCTAAAAACACCTAAAAAAAATCCACAACCCTCTAACGTCGTTTTAAAGACCATTGCACACCCCCAAACCTCAAATTTATGACAAATTTATGACAAATAATTATGAAATATAGTGTTAAATATTTTGATACACGATAAAAATTTCCCTTTAGTTGAGGTAGAGTCCAAAAAACACCCCCAATAATTTGCAACCCCTTGTAGTTATATCATCAGATTGAAACGCACGTTAAAACATCAAAATTTACCAAAATTTCATTTTTTTTTCGATATTCTAATAGTTATTCATAGTCATTAAACAAATGTCTCGTTGACACCCGATTGTGATAAACTATTAAACTTAATAAATCCATGATATTCATTTTGTTACGTTAATAAAATCCTAAAGTTTACGTAACACGACATTCATCGGTTTTCGTAGACGCTACGAAATTCGCCGGGGTAGCTATAGTCTCAAAATCTTTTTTTACCATAAGAAAAAGTCATAAACTCGTCCTTCGAACTGCACTAGACTCCACATTGAAATAGCTAGTCATACAAGTGAGAAGACGGGTAAATGGAATAATCTGCAGCTCGGAGACTCAGAGCAGTGTTCTCAGACTTAATAGTAGGCAACGACAACGACCGGGACACTTGACTATGCAGATAACTATATACCCGAGACCGTAGAGATTGGCAGACGCGGCTTAGAATAAAATTTTCTAAAAAAGATTGAGAGGCAGATGAAATACCATGACAAAATGCTCGCACAAAGTTTATATATATATAATATCATATAGCTCGTGATTTATATTTCCATTTTTCTTTGTGCTGTCTTTCGACTTTGGTTTAAGTGCACAGAGAGAGAGAAAGTAATCTTATACTTAACATTAGCCGCGCAGAACAACAAAAAACACGAGATAAAGATTTTAAAATGCCTTAACACAGAAGAAAGCACATAAAGAAAAGGCAAAAAGAAATAAAGGAATCCTTAACCCCTTTTTTCCCTCCTTCCTTCCCTTTTTTTTTTGCATCTTCCATTTCTTCACCTGAACCATCAAGTAGACACCCATCAGAAGAAAGCCACGACGCTCATCTTTCTCCCCCGCAAGATAAAATACAAAGATCTGCAAGGAAAAAAAGAAACCAGGGTGAAATATACTTTTCCTCTTTATACATATATAGAGGCATGTATATGGCAGTTTATTGGGCCAACTTGGCTATCTATATGTACAAGCTACTAGTATATCTAGCAACGAAGCATCGTCATTCACGTTCCGATTCCCACGAATTCCCCTCTCGCAGCCTCCCCACATCGGGGACACACAGCATTAGATGAAGACGAAGAAGATCCGGCACGGGGTGAAAGTGCTCGGCATAAAACACGACGGAGAAAGAGAATCAGGATATTTCTCTACCTATTTCGCTTGGTCGGTTATTAAAATTTTCCAAGCGCAGTCAGGGGCACGCGAGAGGCAGTTATGGATGGATGGCAGGCTCCAGATACTCAGCCAAGGGAGAGAACTACCTTCACATGTTAAAACGGATAAATCAAGTATAGACTCAAATACACATTTTACAGATGAGATAGTGAAAATCGAGCGTAATGAATTATAAACGCCTGATTTATTTTATATTTTTTTCTTTGGGGAATTTTATAGGTTTATATATATATATAGTTATTTAATGTGTTAAATGTGATTATTAAAAAGGGATAAAGTTTGAGAAAGGTTGTTTTAAATGGCCAATTTATCTATAAAAGACTTAAAATCACTTTTTGGCATTTTAGAATTTTTTTTTTGATTTTTTTTTTTGGATACATTATTCTTAGTTGGTTTTTATTTGTATTTCATTTAATTAAAAGTTTAATTAGCCCGAAAGTATAACACATTGCTGAGATTAATGCGAATTCTGCCTTGAGCACATTTCAAATTAAGTATACTCAAGAAAATAAATAGTTACAGCAACTAACAGTTTTTTAATCCTATTTTATTTCTTCATTGAGAGGCATCAACAACTTCTCGCTACATTTTACTTTCTCTTTAAGTTGTTGATTTTTTTTTTTTTTCTAGATTAAAATTTTTATTTGACGTTTTTTAACATGAGATTTAATTTGAAAATAAAAAAAATTAAAAGAAAATTATCTACAAAAGATATATTTTTTTTAATTATATCAAAATTTGTAAATTTTTATATTAATCTACTAGAGAAATTTTATTCGAAAATTTTTTTTAACTTATGGATTAATAATTGTCATTTTTTTCGCGGACGAACAACTTATTCTGTAGAGTTTTTTTGTTCCTAATGATCTTTAAAACGATGTCAGAGGGTTACTGATTTTTCCGAATATTTTTGGGAGTCTAAACTAACTCTAGAAAAAATATCATCGCGAAGGAAAATAGTTAACACTATATTACATCATTATTTTCCATGAATTTGAGGTTTATAGGGTGGCCGGTGGTCTTAAAACGATGGTAGAGAGATTTCTGATTCTTCAGGGTATTTTCGAGACTCCAGAGTAACTGTAGAAAAAATATCGTTGTGGGAAAAAATGTTTATCACCATATTTCATAATTATTTACCATAAATTTGTGGTTTGGGGGCGTACAATGGTCTTTAAAACGACGCTAGGCGGTTGCAAATTTTTTTGAGTATTTTTCGGACTCCAAACTAACTTTACAAAAAATATCGTCCTGATGCAAAAACTTTAACACTATATTTCATAGTTATTTCCCTTAAATTTGTAGTTTAGGGGGTGGCCGATGGTTTTAAAACGATGCTAGGGGGTTGCTGATTTTTTTGAGTGGCTTTGGAACTTAAAACTAACTGTAGAAAAAATATCGTACCTAAGCAAACTATTAAATACTATTATATAATCGAGGGGTGTGCGCTTATAAATTAACCATCAATTTTTTTTATCATATTGCCTTAAAGTCGAGTAAAAAGGTAAAAAAAAAACCCACCTGAAATATTTAAAGTTCAAGAAAATGACGTTACGTAATTCTGAGTTTTTTCTACAAAAGAGAAACAGGTGCTACTAACTGCTTTTTTTTCATTTTTTAATTTTTTGTTTCTCTAAACCAACAATGACACGTTCGGTCCAATTGGAAATTTTCTACATTTGCGATTGAATCGATTATACAAATGCGCTTTATTCAAATGTTGCGTCATGATTATACCTGGCTGTACCTCAACTCATCCAGTGTATATCAATACTGATTATGTATTAGTTGGATATCAGGCTGAAAAATCATCTCTCCATTCACGTGTACAGATAATTGCATAATGCCACGAGAGTTTGAAGATGGATTGATGAGTTTGAACAACGTTTCAAACACAATTATATTTGTCCTCTTCCATCTCTAGCCATTACCTAAGGTAAAATACGCATCTTGTTAGTTGTTTACTTGGTCGAGCACAAAACAAGTGCTTCTCAAGTCTACTCACCAATTAAACATAAATAAGAAATTCAAATAAACGCGACATAACCAAATGTTAATTAAAATATAAATTCTAATATTTTTTTATCCTCAATTTAATCACAAAGAAAAAAATCTAACTCGAGTTTTCCACATTTTTTCAACACAAAAAACCTGTTTTACATAAAAATATGAGTTTTAATAATAGTAAAAATAATTTAAAAGATTTTTATAAATCACCAAAAAGTCAACATTTCTATGTTTATCATCACTAACATAATATTTTTCTTTTCACAAACTCTATCATTATCCAATTAATCCAAATTTCGACGTTTTTTAAACACAAACAACCAAGAAAAATTGATTGCACATAAAAATATAAATTTTAATAATAGTAAAAATAATTAAAAAATCACCAACGATTTAACATTTCAATGTTTATCATCTTTAATAATATTTTTTTCTACGAAATCATCCACATTTCGACGTTTTTAAAACACAAACAAACAAGGGAAAGATTTTAGCATGAACATCATAACTCGCCTTAAACAAAGGACGATTAAAATGTATCAAAGCAATAGAAGCATTGCAAGGGTATTTCCCAAGGGTTTTCACACTTGGTATAAGTTGTGATGATTGATGAAACAGAATAGAAATGAAATTTGACCCGACCAACACACCAACTCAAACAGTTAACTGAATAATAGCCGAGCAATAGTGAGTTCTATACATCACTCTTGCCTCTTGCATATCAATTGGAACGTTGGACATGGAGGAGACGAATCAGTGATAGCAAATGTCGTGAATGAGGAGAAGAGAGTTGCAGGTCTCCGGGCTTGCATGCGAAAAGACAGAATTGGGTCAGCCAGTTTGAAGGATCCTCCAGGTGTAGATGCCGACTATATGTTACCACCCACCTCTCACCACCTTTTTTCCCTCTCTCTTTCTCGCCAGCTCTGTCATCACACTCTTCATCCCTCGTGTACCAACCCTAAATTAGACCAGCAAATTCTGCTGCCTACAATTGCCATTTGTTCTTGGCTAGATCTCGATGCAGCGTCGCCAAATTTGGATGGACAACTGCATTGACACTTGGCCAGAGGCTTCATGAGTCGCTCAGCTATAGATAGAATTCTTCAGGGACCCAACGTGAGGACATAGATCTGCTGATATAGGCCCATCGATCCACTTCATCGTCCAGATTCGTTGCTTGAGCGACGCCAACACTGCTTCGGGCTCCTCGGGGAATTCCGCGCTGATTATTGACAGCTGCCAGAGGGACGCTCGCATGAAAGTTCCTGTGACTGTTGTATTGTTGGTAATTACTCTAGTCTTGATTAGTTGCCGGTTACATCTATAGATTTCAGGTGTTTTAGATCAATTTGATGAAGTTTAGAAACGAAAATGACAAGTTTAGTATTTTTATGTATTGAAAATTTAATTTATATCGTTTTTTCGTTTTGAATCAGATCATAAATATTTGCATAATCAGTTATTGCAAAGTTTAGTTAACTATAATTTATGAAAAATTTTTTTTCAACACATGCTTATAAAACTCGTTTTTTTTTTTTACTGGTGCGTGAAATGGCCCGTTTTTCATACGGATCCTGCGGACTCTAGATACTAATGTCAGTTGTTGAAAATTTAAGCCACTTAATGTCGGCACCAGAGTGAAAAAAATCGAGCATTATTGACATCTGTTGCAAAAAATATGGTGTCTGCAGAATTGTGGCAATGTTGACAGCGTGAAGTTTGTACTCTTCAGGACTAAATTCGCAGAACAAATTTGAGGGTTGTACACGAGTCGAAGGCGCAATGAAACGAATCCTTTTGGCTCGTGACAAGCTTGCACGCTGTCAAAAAATTGCCGTTTTTATACACTTGCCATATAATATACTATTTACATGCTTGGATATTTTTTAAATAAAAATTTTGAGCTTTAAAAAAAATTTAGAAGATGAAAATTTTTGATAAATTTGATTGATAATTGGTTTTTAGTGTAATTTATTAAGTGAAATTATTTTAATTTCTCATGGAAAAAAAGCATAAAAAATTAATACAAAAAAAATATTTACAGAATATATGATTTTTATTAAAATTATAAAAAAAAAAAATGTAAAATAATATCATTTTTATATAAAAAAATATTTTAGATGCGAAACTTTTTAACTGAAACAACTTTAAAATCAATATATAAAAAAATATACTCTTATTTATATTTTTATATATTATTTATATGTAAATTATGTATCCATTTTATATAATAATCCTTATATTTTTATTATTTATTTGAGTATAATTTATATATATATATTTTATAATTGTTTCAGCAAAAATTCATTTAATTTAATATTTAATTTTTTTTTTTTTTACAATTCGAGTATAAAAATAATATATTTTGTAAATATTTTTAATATACCATTTTTTATAAATTTTTTTCCATGAATGTTTGGAATATAATGAAAAATAACTGGATTTTATAAAAATAATTATAAATATAATTTATCAAGTTGGAAAAAAAAAAAATTTAATTACGATACTATATAAAATTATTATTGTGTAAAAAATGTTTTAAATTGATAAAAAAATTTTGTTTTTGTTTTTTATTAATTTTTTTTTTTTTTTAACTCAAGTTAATTAATTAATATTTCAAATTTGTTGAAAATTTCTCTTAAAAATAATTGAAACTTTAGTAATAATAATTACAGCCAGAAAATTTTCATCTCCAATAATGCGCCGCGAGTGCGGTTATAAAAGCTTGAATCAGTTGTCGCCACCCACAAGTTTTCCAAGAAACTTTTCATTATAACGAGAAAAAAAAAGGGGAAGAAAAAATAATATCTTCAATGAGTTTTCCAACCATCTATTGAATTGACTGGCCGAGAAATAAGTATATAGCACATTAGATATAATAATAACGACAACAATGTAAATATTTACTGCGAGTTGACAAATGCCTAGACCAGGATACACTGTGCATCTATATGTGGATATTGGATGAAACAATGCAGTAGAACTGGACCGTGTGAAGTGCAATATTTTCTCGCCATGGTTTTACAAGCGTGTGTGCTATTCTGCAATTTGGCGAGCCACGCCCATAACCCCTCTGGCCTAGCTTGAATTTTTTTTTCCAACTCTTCCTTTTGTCTGTGCACAGCGTCGACCTTTTCGTATATACCTCATGCCCAATTACACGCTTCGAGCTACATTTGTCGCGCTCCCTTTAATCGTCACGACTTTCCGCGAGTCTGTACGTGACATTCAGCAGCGATTTTTATTCTCGGCATCTTCACAGGCCTCTTTAGTCAACTGCCACAGTATAAGATGGGAAAAAAATTATTAAACAATCAGTCACCAAATATATATATGTTTTTACCAAGTATAATTATTTTGGAAAATCTGAAAAATCACCTCTTTCTTTTACTGCAAATAATACAATGTGAAAATGAAACTTTTGATATTTTAGAAAAATACTGTTTTTATAGAGCGTTTACTCGGCTACAAAAAAGAAAATATGTCACGTAAAGATTTTTATCACTGTCATAATTTTTTTTATTCATTTGCAATAAAAAATATATCTTCATCCGCATCCTTTCTTTTCTATCCCTCAGATGATTTTTTTTTTTTTTCAACAGTCTGTTGAAATTGGTCATCAGTTAAAATTTTTTCTCATTCCATAAAAGCTTTGTTCATATACATATATTTTTTTCTCATTTTATTTTCAAAATGAAAATCATATTCTGCAAAAAAAAAAAGAGCATAAAATAAAAATTAGTTAAATAATAAAATTGATTTTTTCACACAATTACCAAAAATACATTCAAAATACGTGAGAAAAAAAAAATAAAAATTTAAAAAAAAATTCCAGTATCGAGATAAATTTATTAATTTTTTTATTTACATTCTTTATACATTTATAATCGTTTTAAAAAGAATTTTTATCCGGAGATATATTTGATGAGATGTATTTTTACATATAAAAAAAAAATTAGGAAACCAGTTTCACGTGTCTGAGTTTTTATAGCGCGATCGCTTGAAAAAGTGCAATTGCAAGAATGTAGGTCAGTGCCTGACCCATTCCGTGGGCGATCTGGTAAAGTGCGGATCATCTGGAGGGCCCGTGGTTTTGATAAAAAAAAAAATAAATAAATTGACCTCGTGTAATCATCCTGAGAGAAGATTTTTCAGAGCAATTAAACACGATAAATTTTTTAAAAAGGCAATTGTTGGTAAATTTGATTGCAGGAGGCGTATAGAAAATGGGTGTGCAGCTCCCTGGTGCCTTACTTTGCTCATGAGGGACCGTCGGACTTGTCAACCCCTGGCATCAGTCCTCTGGACACGAGGTTACGACCCTGTCGGTCCTTCTGCCAATCTGTGGAACAGCGTTGCCCCTATCTACTTCCGGGTGATCGTGCACCTGCCTGGCCCACGCAATACGCCGGCGAGCCCACCTTTCTCTGCAGAGGTAATCATAAATAAACACTATAAATAGTTAGTAATTTTTTTCTAGTAACTGAAAAGGGTATTTCAAGACATTCCTGGCACCCTCTGTAATTTTATCAATAAAAATATTCTATTTTCCAATTAAATTTAATTTTTTTTAATTGAAAAATCTTTTTTGCGTTTTCTTCTCGTGTTTTAGATCCCAATATTCCGGAAACCGGCGAACAGGCAAGGCGAGCGCTGCATGGGAATGAGGAACAAGAATGTTGCTTCCACGTTTGTTCCGAAAATGAGCCAGGATTGGGTGTCTGTTACAATTGTACAGATCGGCTGTCCCATGGCCGTCGAAGTGGTGGTGATGCCCCAACAGCACCCCAATGCGTTCAGTCTGATTCTATAGGTAGGTTATTTCCATATAAACAATTGTTATCAATCAAATGATCAAAAACGTGTATTCCATGGTGGTTTTTCTGTTTGTTTTTTTGACGATAACTCTGTAAATACGTGAAAAATCAAAAAAATTTATTCTAGTCAAATGATTGAGAATTAAATTTTCTACAAAAAATGTTAAATAAACTTTTTTCCATCTCTCGCAGTTTTTGAGATATTCTTGATTTTTGAAAAAAAAATTTGGCTGACTAAACGTAGGTTACTCTACTTAAAACGTGCAAAAGTAGCCATAAATGTTTCTATAAATAAAAAAAACCCTACCAAGTCATATGCGCTATTTTTCAAACAATTTTTAACAAAAATTTTCAAATAGAATATTTAAAAAACAAATGAATAAATGCATTTTTAGAGTTACAGCGACATGATTAATTGTATTAATGATGGGACAGCTGAAAGAAACGATTTAAAAATATCAAAATATTAATAATAATCAAAAATGAAAAAAATAAAAAATTTTTTTCTAGTGTCGCAAGTCACAGTATAGTAATCTGGGTGTTCGCATTAGTTTTTATAGGTCAACAGAACAACCCGGACAGTAGTGCGTCGCCAGCGGCGCCATTGTCGACCACGAGTGCCTCCTCGAATTGTGGCGGGGTGGTCTTGCTGTCCTCGTCGTCAAGTAAAACGTCCACATCAGCTCCAGTGCCACTGCTGTGTCTTCTTTCAATCTGGGCAGCACTAATCTCCCTGTGTACAGGCCAAACGGTATTTCCGTGGAGTCCGGCAATGAAGGCAAGTTTCGTACTTGGCCGGTCGCACCAGTTGTCGGTAACTGCAGGCCTAAGCAGCGCAACGGCCGGCCCGAGGACGTCAAAAAACTTGCGATGGCCACTGTCATTCCTGAGATCATCCCCGCAAAAGTGTCTTTCGTCAACACTCCTGATAATAACTTACTTCAAAAAGGCCACACATCAATTGCGCCGACTTTTCTTCCTCGAGTGGTACCGCTGGTGGTGGCGCGCGTGGCGCACCATTTCACGGGCATGTCGATCACTCAAGTGGTACAAATCAAAGACGAAAAGACGCGTCGGTAAGGCAGCGCGGCCTTACCGACCGTCGGTCAAGTGTCGAAATTGTTTAACAAGGCGAAAAAAGGCCCGAAGAAGACGCCGGCGCTTTTGTTTCAGTCCGAGAAGATGGAAGAAACCGTCTTAATAAAATTTGCGCGCTTTGTTCTAAATAATAATAATAATATTAACAATTCATTAATTATTATCGAAATAACCGGCGAAAAATAAGAAATAAAAAAAAAAAAATTCATCGACGCAGGGTAAAAAATTTTTTTCCTGACATCCGCGGTAAATAGGGTTACATTACCGACGGGGTCAGGTTAATCAACGTTACAAAAACGTCGACGACCATCAACGTCGACTAAAACCGAAAAAAATAAATCCGAAAAATTTCGTAATACACTTTTAGACATATAAATACACACACACACACTCAGACAGACACGCAGTACACGTATAAATACGGTTTAATGGTGTGTATGCGTGTGTGGTGCCCACGTGAGTCCTTCAGTGCTGCCTCTCCCTCACCTCCGTTGCGCGCCGGGAATATATCGGGCAACAATCGATAGGGAACGAGTGGGATTGGTTCGGTGGAAGAATTTTCAAGTGAGAAAAAAAAGGCAATACAGTATATAGCCATGCGAATTCTTAGGTAAAAATGCGCGAGAGAGATAACTAAAAAAAAAGAAAAATTTACTTTTTAGACAAAACAAAAAAAAACGAACAATATTTAAAAACCACATGAGACTAGTAAACAACCAGGAAAACAATTTAAACAAAAAAAAGATAAAAAATTCTTAAATGCTAATTAATAAAGTGAATAATAACAATAATAATTTAAGATACAATAATAAAATTAATAGTGAAAAAAAAAAATTAATTAATAAATTATTAAAAACAAAAAAATCGATGAGAATGCGAGTGAGAAAAACGTGGATAGATTAATTGTTTAAAAAAATTAAACAAAAAAAAATTAAGAAATAATGGAAAATAAATAAAAAACAAAAATAACAACAACTCCAACAACAACAACAACAACAACAACAACAACACTTAAAAATTATAAAATAATGATAATATAATTATTGATGATATAGTAATACGATTATTATATACAAATTAATTCATTATGTATACATCATACACAATTAAGGCATTTAATTATAAACAAACAATTATTAACAATACTTTGCAGATAAAGTGTTAGAAAAAAAATCAATTACGCACGCACACACAACGTGATGGCACACAACATCGGCTATTACCACACGGAAATGTAAATAAATTTATATATACATATATTTGCATATAGGTACGCACAAGACGCGTGTGTGCGTGTGCACGTAAGCACAGGGACTATAGCGAAAGCACAAAGGGTGGGGTTTTGTTCATGAATAATGCGATAAAACATGAGTTGGGAGTGTTGGGTTGAGGTAAATGAGATAATCTAAAGGAAAATGCGAACACAACAGTGGTTATTGTTAATGAGGTATATTATGTGTTCGTTTAGGTATTATAAAAATTACATAATAGTCGTTGCATCAATTAGGAACATTGTGAACGTGAATATGAAAAAAAAAATTGTGCGTGATTATAATTCAAAAAAATATATATATATAATGGAGAAAGAAATAATATATACCTGGAGGGAATTTTAAATTGCAAATAGAAGGTATAATAAAAAAACTTTAAAAAAATTTAAAAAAAAAAAAAAAAGAAAAAAGATTTTTGTAGTAAAAAATAAATATAATTAATACCGAGAGTTATGGTGTAGTCGAACGGTGATAACGACCCCAGAGTGAGAAATAAAAATGCACACGACATGATGTTAGTAATGGGGTGTTTTATTTTTTTTTTTATAATCAAAAATATCTCAGCATTGGTGCATGATATGAAATTTTTGTATAGAAACTTTTTTATAGCTCATAAAATTATCTGTAAAATGGCTTCTGTAATTATTTAACAAATTTTCCATATTTCTCGAGATATTTGCAATATAATAATTGAAAATATCATTAGAAATAAAAAATTTGTACAGAGCCTTTTTTTTTTGTAGACAATAAAATTGTCTACAATTGATTTATCTTGATTAAAAATTTTTTAACACGAGATATTTTTGGTAAAAAAAAAATTACACCATTTATATCTAATAAAAAATACATTTTCACGGCATTTTTTGATCACTCTGGAGCCTCAGACAGACAACCCCACGCGTATACAGGACTATAAATAAATTATATATAGATTTCAGAATAAATTTTTAATAATATAAAAGAAAATTTTCATTTAATGCCAATATAATAATGACAAAAAATGTTTTTATACAAAAAAAAAATTTTTTTTCATTATATAAATGTGAAAAAAAAATTTTTTTAACATAAAAATTATTATTTTTTTAATAAGTCAAGTTTGATGCATTATAGTTTTTACATGTTTAAATCAATATATAATTTATAAATAGTCAAATTTGATTTTTTTTGTACGTAGAAAAATAGCTTCTCCCTCCTCAGGCCCAATTATTAGGCATCAGTGGGGTATATAAAGGTGACAGTAGATGTGTATCGGGGTCAAACAGATGGTTTATAAATAGATAATAATAATTTGTCGATAGAATGATGGCGCGCATTGTGTGCGAATTATGGAGAAGTACAAAAATGAATCCCGTAAAACAGCGAGTGTTTTCCTTCCATTACTACACACTTTGTCTTACTGCGTTCCGTCTCTACTTTGACTCCCTTCCTTGCTATCCACTGAGGTCTAACTACGATACGCACAAATTTTCACACCATTTCGATTTTTAATAAAATTTCTATACCCATCAATTAATCACATCAACTACTGAAATAATAATTATTATTTTTTATTAAATTAAAATTATTCATGTTTTTTTTTTCTAGGTCAATTGATATTCAGGGTATTATTTCATGACTTATTCGTTGATTAAAATTTTTTTTCAAGCGGTAATTTTTTTATAGCTGATTACATGTTGGAGATTTTATTTGTTAATTTTTTTCCAAGTTGATTTAAATGTTGATTTGTGTCTTTTTATTGGTTTTATATTGCTCCTTACTCTCCCTTTCACCCTCGAGACTGTGCGTCCCTCTTAAAAATTAGATTTGTAAGCCTATCCGGTTTCGCAGTGCAGGCAACTGACGAAAGGACCGCTGTCAAGCCCCGGATGACTTGATCTCTTGACATTTTCGAGTTTCAAGAGACCAACAATATGTCAAATGATAATATTTCTAGTTGAAAATTTAATAAAAAAATTCCAATTTTCTTATTAAAAATTAAATTTATACTCTGTTGTGAAATATAAAATTTTTTTTCATCACAAATTTAAAATTAATTAATGTGAAAGGTTGAAGAAAAATTAAACGAAAATTGTGATTAGAAAAAAATTTTTTTTTTATCATAGTTTTATAAATACAATGAAGTTTTGTGTTTGGTATATATATATAGAAAATTGAATTTTAAATGACAAAAAAAAAAAATTTTAATAAATAAAAAAAAACAACATTTCAAAGACTTTCTTAATAAAGAAATAATAAAAAATATGCTTGAAAAAAAAAAAAAAATTCCAATACAAGTTGACATTCGTTATCAGAAGCTTTCAAAGCAAAAGATAATTAACAGTTTCATCAGCACCCTCGAGATCCTTTTAGAGAGGCTTTTCCACAGTTTTGGGATTGATTATAAAATAGTATAGGGAGTTTGTACACAAAAAAAAATGTCAAGGGCGAGAAAAAATTATCAGGCAACAAAGGGAGTGAAAACAGTACGAGACAGATCGATGGAAGACTGTTATAAAAAAAAAGACGAAACGAAATATAGCGTCGATGTGTTGTTAAACATTGTCCATACATACGTTGTTACTAAATATATTTATAAGTGATTAAATTTATTATTGCAGGCCTGACTCAGCGGGATATGTTGACGGTGATAGCGAGCGAGAGTAAAAAATAAATAAAATAAAATAAATAAAAATTATTTCCAATGAGTATGTGTAGTTGAATTTTGCCAAATAAACGTCAACACGTGTAAATACATGTATTTATATATTATTATAATGATGGAAGACTAGAAAAAAAAATTGTATGTAAGTGTGTGCATGTAAAATAATCGAGAATGAAAAAAAAAAATTAATAATATCAATGAAATCAACAAAAAAAAATCTAAAACTAATTTATGATTTAAAAAAAAAAAATAACGACAAAACAAAAATTTATGTGTAATTGATATCCAATGATTTTACTAAAATAAAATCGAATTTTTTTTTCTCACTTTAAAAAATTTATCAGTCATTTTTTACGTGAAAAAAAATTTTTTTTTTTTTATGAGATACAAATTTTCTTTAAAAATTGGATTAAAAGTAAAATTATTTTAGCGATTCAAAAAATAAAATGATGAAAATTAAATGCATTGGATATCAAAAGTCACTTGAATGGTCAAAAAAAGGGGCGATAAAAAAACCGATGGATTTTACTAGTTGGTTTTTTTTTCTATATATCGAAGAAAAACATGAAGACAGGGAGAGAAAGAGATCGAGAGAAAAAATGAGAGAACATTGTGAACGCTCTCTATAATTTATCACCGTTTACTCTGCCTTTGAATCGATTGCTCGCAAGAAGCACGGCTGCCCACCGCCAACCGTGTCTGTGTACCACGCCTCCGAGGGAAAATGTGGGGGTGTAAAATTCAATGTAGAATATATAAAATTAATCCAAATAGTTGTCGCTAATTCGAAAAAAAAAATCAATATGTATATTAAATGCATCTATAAAGCAGTAAAAAATGAAAAAAAAAAAAAAAACGTAAAAACTTATTATTCACACACGTCAAATTGGCCTTTACATGGAAAAAATAAGCAATCGCCATGGACCATGCAAAATGGTACATGAATTATTTTTTTTTCGGCGTTGATTCAGCATTTAAATTTTCATCGAAATATGAAATGGAAGAAAAAAAAAAACTCCAAGCGTAAGGAGGACGCTGAACACGTATAGACGTTAAAAAAAAAAGAGTCGGGGCACGACATAAACTATCCTCAGGCAACTCATTCATTTTTTTTTCCTTCCACTTTGTATAGCCTTTGTTCCAAGTGGCGAGTACGCTTCAGCTACGTCATCTCACGGACGAATCATTTTGCGTTGCAAGTATCATATAATGATGTCGATAAATCGAGTGTAATGACTCGAGTGCGCCAAAAAAAAAAAAAATTTCTCGGTAATTAAAAAAAAATTTGTTTTTTAATTTTTATTTGACAGTTATTGGAAATATTTTATTACATATATTTATTTGAATTATTCCGCTCGAGTTTTCCAATTGAAACAGTGAAAATTCACTCACTCAAACTGTTTGATTCACTGGACTGTGATAAATGATACCCGAGGCATATTATATATGATGTTTAATCAATTTTTCATAAAATTTTTTTAACGTTTGAATAATTAAAAACAAAAAAAAATTTTCTACTCATAAAAATGAATTTTTCACTTTGAAATCAACTTATATTTCATTATCATCATTTAATGAATTTAAATAATTTTTTTAAGCCTTGAAAAAATATAATTTTTATTTTAAACGCGTTAATAATAGAAAGTAAAAAAATTTAATCAAGCGAGCGTCAACTTTTAAGGGGTTATCCCTTGCAATAGTCAGCCGCGAGACTGAAAAAATATTTTCAGATATAGTAGAGTAAAAAAAAAAAATTTTTTTTCAACCGTTTTATTAATTATTTATCATCTAAGAAAATTTTGTTTGATGATAATTGATTAAAAAGTTGAGTAAATAAAAGTATCGGGGGTAAAACAAAACAAGAATGAAACAGTACAGTGAATTTAAGGTGTTTTACGTTGCGAAACTAATGCACAAATGTTCATATAGGTGTGTGTATATTTTCATTTATGATCTAGTTTACATGAAATCCGTGCGAGAATAATTGTAACGAGGCGTCGAAGTAATAACGGCAATAAATTGACGCTTAAAATGGTCGTTGGGCTGACGAGTCGTGAGTTCGAGCATTTTCGGTGGAGTTTCGTGCGGTGGATGCGTGCACACGAACGAACGCGAAACAGAGCGAGAGGGAAATACATGTTCGTATTGATCTCGCAAAGTCCCTCGCGGCGTTCTCACTCGCTTTTTCGTTCTCTCTACCGACGACGACGACGACGATGTCGCGAGGTAGTTTGTCCGAGCAAAAATAATCTTGGTCGATTGTTTGTGTTTTTTTTTTGTTTTGTTTTCTTTCTCTCGGGAATTTCCTTTGAATACTTTTAGCGCATCCATTGCTCTCTCTAGAGTAATATTACTTTTTTTCTTTTTGTCCATTATTTATCATGTTCTGGTTCTTTTGTCAGTTGAAGACTGTCGCCATTTTGGGTATTTGATCGTCGCAACTTCAACCAGATGGCTAAAGTATGAATTCTCGTTGCGACTCGATAATCATCCTTTCAGTGGAATTGAAATACAACGATTTTTTCTTTTCCTTTTTTGAGAACTAAAAAAAAAATTCACAGCGTCAAAAGACAACTTATTGTTGTGTTTATGGAATGGGAAATTTTTTGTTTTTTAATTTCTACTATACGTTCATACAAGCAAAAATCTATGTCAAAGCTCGCGTCCGCACGTATATTGACAGTGACTACTTAAAATTCAATTTACGTGTAGAGTTAGAAGTTTCAAACTTTTTTGCTATCGAATTAAAAAAAAATCATTTTAATACATTTTATGTGTTAAAAGTAATCAAAGTAAAATTCAAAACCACTTTTAAAGTACTCATATCACCTGACAAATTCATTTTGGGTAGCCACAAGTGTTTTTAAAATTTGAGGATATATCGCTGGCCATATGAAGCGAAAAAAATTAATTTCTAAAATCGCACTTTTAATACGGGCACTTATGAGAGAATTGTCGACTCAGCGCGATTTTCCGTATTTGCGACGAGTTATAGCGGTCGTAAATCTGGACAAAAAATTTTCTCAACTATTCATTAAACCTTTCAATATTACAATATTCCAAAAAACAAAAAGTAGAAGTCACCAAGGAAAATAGAGCCAAAATACTACTACTACTACTTATGCTGATTAGTAATAAAAATTCATATACTATTTAAAAGAAAAAATTTTCATCCAGGTGATGAAAGTACTTTAAAGATTCAAGGATTAATAAAAAAAAAAAAATTTTACCCAACGAATTGAAGAAAAAAATTTTTTTATCATCTTTGATTTTTGCAAATAAGAAAAATTCTTTTTTTTTTTTTGATAATTCACGGAAATATTACTTTTTTTTCTTGTGAAAATTATTAAATTTTGTTTTTTTTTTTTTCGAAAAAATAACAGAACTCGAAAAAAAAAATTGAATGAAAGTTTCAATAAAACGAAACTGACAAAAAAAAAAAAGATTCAACAAATTTACAAAAAAGAAATTACATGAAAAATATTTTTTTTCCATTTTTCAAATATTTTTAACACAATGAAAAATATAATTGTTATTTTAATAAATTTGTTTTCCAAAAAAAAAAAAAATCAGAATTTCTTTCGTATAATTTTCAATTTTTCCATCTGCATCGTGATTAGTAAAACTCTTATCGCGCTCATAGAATCGAAAAAGTTTTATTATTTTTCCTGAAGTATATATATTTTCGTCGAAGGTGGAGCGCGAGCGGTGGCTGCGAGAGCGCCACGAGGGGCATTCAGCGAGCGGATATGATCGGCGCGGAATCGGAGCCGTGCGATTAGAGAAGAGTATAGAGTTGAGAGTGCTTATGACGCCGCACACGGGCTTTAAACTCACGCGCGGCCTCATTCGACTTTTGTTGTGTGTGCATATGATAGATGCATGTACAGAGTACTCGACGAGCGTGGATGATAGACTGACTACACCAGTGTGTGGCACCAGAGCCTCATCCGTGTGTGTGTGTGTGTGTGTGAACGATGAGGAGCTGACGCGCGGGGTCGACGCGAGTGGAGGCCGCGCCAACGGGCTCGACGTAAAATTCAATTTCACGCGCGGTAGTTCCCATGATTTTCTCCTTCTTCACCTCGTGACTGATTTTTTTTTATGGCCACCAGAGAAAAATTTGCGACTTACTTAAAAAATTCTACAATCAATCATACAATTCATTATAATTTTTTTTTGAGATAATGCTGCGATGTTTGGAGGTGGATCGTGGGGAAGGAAATAACTCGGATAGTTTGATTAACTATTCAACATCGCTTGGCAAAGTTTTCGTTGCATGAAACTTGATTAACCGGATTACCTCTACACACACCGACGGGCCGTACTGGACATCAATTGGAGTTTCGATTTGGCTGCCATGCTGTCGGGAATAAATTGAAAACACTATAAATAAATAAATTTAATTTTTTTCAACTCTGTCAATGAAGCAATAAAAAAAATTTGTTTTTCAGTTTCCAAGCAGTTCAGCTTATTATCAATGGTGATGCTCGAAATAAAAAAAAATTATTTACTCCATGTACTGCACAGGAGTTTTAACTGTTTAGCAGTGGATATAAAAATATACGCCCCTGGAAATAAAATTGCCTTAGCGACGTACAGCGGAAAAAAAAACGAGACAAACTGCAATGTGTCGTATTGATGATTAAAATAGGGCCTTAGAAAGTATATAAACAAATGAGAAACATAATTAGTTGGTAAGTTTGTTAATAATTAACTGAAGAAAACATACACAGACTACCGAGAAAAACAATTTTAAAAAAAAAAACGCTGTTATTAATAAAAACAAAATGAAAAATTTTTAAATCTACAAAAAAATTAACTTCGAATTAATAATATGTTGATTAAAAAATTAACAGTATAAAAAATGTTAAATTAGGAGGTGAAACATGCACACACACATACACACTGAATAATGTCGATGTTCATAGATGTTAAATTAAAAAAAAAAAATAGTAAAAATGAAAAAAGTACTGCAAAAACCGTGCCGTTATATAGATGTAGTTGTTACATATAATATAAAAAATTCTAATATACGCTTTTACACATGCAAAGCAACAAACACTAAAATTTGAATAAAAAATAAATAAAAAAAAAAAAAATCTTCATAAAATACAGTCAAAAACGTGTAAATAAAGTATCAAAATTTTTAATATTTAATGATTGACGCTAAAAAAATATTTAAAAAATAAAGGTATAAAATTCAAAACTACGAAAAAATTTCAATAAACCCGCGATTAATATTCGAAAAATTTTTTTTTAATGCCCTCTCACAATTTCTATACATTATTCATTGAAAAAAAAAAACTATATTTTTCATCAATAATATTTAAAACTACAAATAAAATATATAGCAATAATGACGAATGATTGATAAAAATAATTTTTTTTAACAGTTAATTTAATTATTATTTTCTGTGCGTGTTGACGAAAGTGACATTCCACGCCAATAGGGCCACCCACAACCGAGCTATATACACATTATGAATCGAACGAGGGAGGAAAGTTTGAGTTTAATCCTATCGATCGCCATGTGAGTACTTGGCGAACTATATACGCAACGAACGGAAAAGAAAAATTCATCTCGGGCAAATATTTCTCGTATAATGGCGAACAATTTAGATACTCGCAAGATTATTATTATTATTATTACTATTATTATTTCGAAAGGAGACTGAAATGAATATTAGCGCAGAATTTCACATGAAAAAAAAAAAATTAAATACACAAAAAAACTGTAAAAAAATGTTATTTTCTTTATGAAAAAAATTTTATTTTCATGCCTTTGGTATTTCTTAAGTTTTAATTTCATCAGAAATCATTCATCAGCAAAATTGAATTTTTGAAAACACTTAAAAGAATTTTTTTCCGATGTTTCTGTGACAGTAATGATTTTTTTTTTTTTGTCAAAGTTATTGAACTATAGTTGTAAAACAATTTGTGATAACATGTTGTGTCTCTTTTTATTTCTCCGCGGGTGATTTTCTTAGCGCTTGAGTCACACAAGTTGGTGCGTGGAGCGAAGGTAATGGTTGAAAGTTTGCCGGAAGGCTGAAAAGAAAATTCAAAGTAAATTAGCATATCCAGTGAACTACTAACTGTGTGTGTGTGTTTGTCAGGTTGATTCTTTATGACTTTTTATACAGTTTGATCCATAATAATCCGCGCGGCTTGAATAAAAATCCCCATGGGGAAACTTTGGAATAAATAAAATCGCTATTTCCGCAGCGAGGAGCCGAATTGACTGGAAAATTAGAACAGCCGATAGCCCTGTACATACACACTGTTTGATAAACCTTTACATATATATACAGATGCATGTGTATATATGTCGATGACTTTTCCGCCATCACCCCCATCGTATCGGCTCGTTCATCTTGGCTTATCCCCTTCGTCTTCTTCAAGCTTTCCTCCCTCAGTCACATCCGATTGCCATGTCGAATGAACGTTTGCTCGGTATCGTGAGAAATTCAATTCAGCGAAAATCTCCACTCTTTATCTCTCGTTCCCTGTCATGCTATTACCGTTTTTTTTTTCTGAGAAATATTTAATTAATAGAAGATATATATTTGTCGTCTTTTACATCACGAAATAATTCAGTTTTACAAAAAATTAAAATATACACGCGTTTATATGCCATTTTTTTTCGAAAACTTCAATAAAATGAAAACTATTAATTTTAAGTATAATTACAGCATTCAAAAAAAAATTTTTTATGTCCGATTTTAGGTACACGTTAAATTAACTCGTGATCCAATTTCCGGACAGCTTATTTTTTCAAATAATAATTTCAAATTTTTAATAAAAATCATTTTTCAATAAATTAATTATAATTTTAAACATTTTTGGATTTTGTAAAAAAAATAATAATACTGTCCGGTTATTGATACACAGTGGCCGAATTTAGGTACAATTGTTGTTTTAAAAATATTTCCAAACAGTTAAAAAACTATTGTGCCATCGTATATTTTAATATGAATTATTTTTCTAATTTTTCTACCTTAATTTATAGAAAAAAAAATTTTTTTTAAGAAAATTAAAAGATAGAATGTTTCTTTATCTGGATGATTTTTCATTGATAGCGTGTGTTGTGGCTGATAGCACGGGGATATAAAGGGAGGCGTGGCATTGGCACGACATCCGGCAGAGTATAAATGTACTTCCGTTTCTTCCTGATTTTCTTCGCCAGAAAGAATGTTTGTTGTACGGCAAACTTTTTCATTTTCTCTCGCTCTTTTTCACATATGAATGCGCATCCTCTTTTAAAATCTCTCTCCTTCGCCTTTCTACTAAATTTTACGCATTGTACGCGAACGTAACTGAAAAGAAGGGGAGGAAGTATCATGGGGGAGGGGAGAGGAAAAGTCCCAGCGTGTGTGTGTGTGTGTGAAAATTTCAAAAACTAAATTTTTAAACTAAATTTAACAAAATTTTGTGAACGATAAAAAAAAAGTCACTTTTCACCTCGTGAAATTTTACTATATATAGTGAAAACTACTGTAGTGATGATGGGGAAAAAAAAATTAAAAATAAATACCAATGTTGTAGATTTTGAAAAAAATGGACGAAAAAAAATCTAATTCTAGATGAAATTAACCAAAAAAAAAAATATATATATATATAGTCAGTGCGTCATTAAAAACTAATTTATCAAGTATCAAACACACACACATAATTAATATTAAATAATAAAGTGAAGAGTGAAAAAAACATAAACTAATGAAAATATTAACGAAAAAAATAGTGTTGTGAATAATAAGGAAGAGCAGGGGAAAGTGGGGCGAAATGGGGTACACTTGATGTAAAAGTACACCCCATTTTGCTCCACTTTCTCCTGTATGAGTGGGAAAAACTCTAAAATCTTCAAAAACAACAACAACAACAACAATTTTTGTGTATAAGTGCGCGATGTGTATAAGAAAAACGAATAAATTATAATAAAATGAAATATAAAAAAATTTTAATTCATAAAAATGAGAAAAAAAATAAATAAATTATAATAAAAAATAAATAAATGAATAAAATATATATGTATAAGAAAAACCGTCGATTCTCGCTGCTTTTACGATTTATAAACGAGTGTCGTCCGGTAACGTTCACGGCGATAATTACGATTATTATCATCGATGGCTGTTATCGGTTTTTCTTATTAGAGTTTATATAGATACCTAAACGTTTTTCATGAGCAACACACATACAGCAACATTCAAAGTTTAATATTAATAAGAAATGTGTAAAAAAAATCGACTAAAAATAAATTAAACAAAAAAATATTATATAATCACACAAAAAAAAAAAAATATGCGAAGTAGTTGGTAGTTTTTGTCGATCGAGTAATAATAATATAATTTTCAATTGTTGGAAAAATAAAACTATCACAATAATCGAGCAAAAGATTGTCATCGATTTTTTGCGAATAAAAAAATAACAAAAAAAAAAAGAATTCATTACACTGTGAAATAAATGGAAAAAATTCCATGTCAATTTTTTTAAAAATACATATACACTGTCAAAAATTGATGACAATGTGTTGTGAAAATAAAAACGGAAAAATATCGGATCTTTCATATAATATTTTATACGTCCTAATTTTTTTTTTTTTTTTATTCCACCAGTATATCCAATTTCATCATCCTCGTTCCCTTGAACGCCACAATCGAATCGAGCGCACACTCCCTCAACTTTGTGAAGGTCATAAAAATCCGTTGGAAAATAATTTCAATAACGATTGACTGCACCCTGTTCAAATAAATTATCGTTACCGACAAGAAATTGAAAATAAGTCAAGTCAAACGAGTGTGTGCAATTTTTGCTAAGAGAAAAGAAAAACAAAAGAAGAAGAAGAAGAAAAAAAAAAAACTAAACTAAAATTTCTAAATATAACACTTGTATTCCCCTCGAATAAAGTAGCGCCTTGGGGACTTTTATTCCCATCCGAAAAAAATGGAAGAGAAGAAGTAACTGAATTATGTAAGATGAAAAAGACAAAAAAATAAAAAAAATATATATATATATGTATGAAAACGACCCTTTATATTGATTTTAATAACTTGTAAGCACACCGAATAAACGCTACCACATAATAAAAAAAAAAAACAATATTTCCATAACGTCGCGTGTGAATTTTAGAATTATATCAAGATGAACTACTAAAATATGCGATTACTGCTTAGTGAAGTGACTAAAAAATTGATGATAAACCCAAAGAGCACATCTCGTATGTCAAAAAAAAATTTTTTCCAATCTTTCACCAAGCATTTATAAATAATTTAATGATATCCATACTTTACCGACTGATGGTAAAGTAATTTTTTCTTATCGACATTAAATTCTGTTGTATCGATACGGCCAATTAATCTCCATCAACAATTTTTTCAATCGGTTATAAATGTGTTCTGACTTATCGACTGACGAAAAATCTTTTTACCAACGTTAACTGTTTTATCGACCGAGTATGAGGTATTAAAAATACTAATTTGTGGTGAATTTTCACAAAACAAATGAGAAAATCGAATTTTTATAAATCTTTATCGACAAACGGTAAAACAGAGGAAAAACTAATTAAATTATTATCATTGAAATTTTGAATTATTTATTTTGCGTACGAGATGTATATGGGAAGAATTAAAAATGTAAAATTTTCTTACCGACGAATGGTAACGATTAATCCGTTCGTTATTATCGTTGCTATGGGTTATGCTCGATTGTAAATTAATCGTTGTGGATTATTACGTGATTGATGAGTTGCGTGTGATTGTATGTATGTGTTTATATTTATGTAAACACATATGTATATTATAAAAAATATGTATGGTTAATTTTGAAGAAAGATGAGGAGTCGATGATGTTTCCCAACTTTACGATTATCACAGGTGTGATAATTGATGTTTGGTAAGAAAAAAAAATGTCGAAAGCTGTTATATAAAAGAAAAAATTAATTAATTAAATTAAAGGAAAAATCGTGATGATGACAAAAAATAATGTTGGCAGTCATGTGTAATCGTTTGTAAGAATTTATGGAATGTATGAGTAATTATTGAGAAGAGGAAAACAAAAACAATAATAATTAAATAAAATGAAAGCGTTAGTTGCGTTATTGAATGTTGACTAAACGAAAAAAAAAAAAATATTAACAAGAACAACAACAACAACTACAAGATATTTATTTGTAATTGTTTAAATCTAATGAGAAATGTAATGTAAAACCTAGAAGAGTCCAAAACTCACTGTATAGGCACTAAAAATATATCATTTGTTGACATGAAAATACAACGAGATGTTTTAAATAATTTTACGTTTCATTTAATTTTATTATTGTGCTAAAATTTATTAATTAATCATTCGAGATGAATTTAAAGTAAAATTTCTAGATTTCTTTGTTCAATTAAAAAAAAATCTCATAATTTATGAATTTGAAAGTATATATAGATGGGATTCTATAAAATCTCGGTAGTCAATAAAATCTTAGAGGGCTGTAAAAAAAAATCGTTAAAAAAACTTTTTATAGTTTTCGAGGTATAAAAAGAATGAAAACTTTGTTTTAAAAATTCACATAATATTTTTTTCTTCTACCGCTATTTTACGTTCGTTTTATTACCAACATCAATTAATTTCTTATTGTATATATAGATACGTTACTTTCATATATATTTTCTCAAATAATTCATCTAAACAGTATTTTAAAAATGTGAAATTAAAAAATTTATAAATAATCGTATTATTTTTTTAAATTGACATTTGAAATTTTTTATCTTGAAATAATTGTATTTTCTCGAGTTAAACTTTTTATTCTCTGATGGAGGTAAAATTGATTTTCAGCCTCATATCATCTTTCACGTTTTTATAAATAATGGCAACACAATCCAATCCCAGCTATAACCTACATAAAAATATTTTTCATTAAAAATTTGATATTTTAACTCAATGTAAAAAAAAATATTAAGCTTTTAGAATTAATTTTTAAAAAAATTTTATAAAAAATCATTTTGCTTCTTTTTTTTTTCAACTTATTCAAATGCTCGTAAAATAGTGCGGCTATACTTTGCCTCTCGCGATCCAATTAAATCAACTTCTTGACGATTTCAGTGTGATGCTGATTTCTTCATGTATATCTGTATAGTATACAATGCATATGTATATATTAAATACATTGTTTTTATTGAGTCAGTCGTGTGTAAAAAACCAAGATGAAACGAGTCTAATTAAATTTCATGTTTCAAAGATATACAATAAAAGCCACAGTTTTAATTTATGTTTCAATGACACTTAATTTGTGAGGCAAATTTTTTTTTTATAAAAATAACAAAAATAACATAAATATTATTATTTATATTGAAAGTTGTTTTACTTTACAGGAGACTCAAAAAAATCATGTAAATACTCGTCGAACTATGCCATTAATTAATTAAATATATAATTTTACTATATGTAAAAATATTTTTTTTATTTGTCAATCAATTAAAATTAATAATTACAGCAATTATCAAAATGGAAATTTAGTTTTTTTTGCAAGGTATATGTAGAAAGTAATTTTATTTAACAAAAAATTCAATCTAAAATATTCTAATTGTATTATTACAAAAAAATTTAAAAACTATGAGTATATAAAAATCTATATAAATGATTGCCTTAAAAAAAGAGCATCTAATGAAATTTTTCTCATAGAAAATTTTTATATATAAAAATTTACGCGATCTCGTGATTTATAGTTTTTTGTTTTTTACAATATAATATTAAAAATAGATTTTTAAAAACACAATCATCATTTAAAAAAAAAACACACAAATCTCACAGTAAAAATTATTATTATATTTTTACCTTATTACCTTCTTTCATTGAACCAAAAAAAAAAAACAAATAAGAACACTAAAAATTTATTTTTGGATGGTCGGGAGTGTATCAAAAGCTCCGGCACTCATATTGCCATCTCCAGAGGTTCTTGTAGATGACGGATAGTCCTTATTTACCGTGTGTTCATTGAAAACTCTGGATGTCTGTTGGATAATCCTCATCATTGCTGTGGTAAATGAGAATTTTCGACTAAATTAAAAAAACATCATTACAACTCTCACAGGCAAATATATAAAAACACACAACAAAAATTCACGTGACATACTTAAATCCAAAAATTCTGCCGATTAAATTTTGTCTTATTTCGAGCTTAATGTACAGTTTAAAAACCGTTTTTTTTTTCTTTTTTTCCAAGTGGATTAAATTCTTACCTGTGGTTTCACCATTGGGAACAACTCCTAGTCATGTGTCCAAATGTACCAATAGAGAAAAAAAAGTTTCGTTAGTGAAAATAGAATTAAGAGGTGTATAGATAGTAAATCTGAAGAAATACAGGGCATTTGGTTGGTGCAAGGAGCTCGTGTACGACGACACAGTGAGAGCTGGCAAGCGGTCAATCGATTCTCGGCCTGAGCGCGACGACGGCGGTGGGGATGAGGGGAAAGAAATCTTTTCGAAGCGACAACTTACACTCACCGTTGCCACGGTACTTGCTGAGTTGTTGGTAAACGTGCTTCATTCGCTCGATGTTTATCTTGGAGATTTTGTTGTGATTGACTATCGGCAGTGCGTAGTCACTACCGATGATGCACTTGGCGGAACGCTGGACACCCAGAGGCGCCACCCATGGCTCGTGGATGTAGCGCGTTGGGAAGTTTTTTAGTACGGGCAAGTAACGTCTGCAACGTCAGGATCAATCAGAAATTCATTAGGCGAAAGTCTGCCAACTTTGGCTAAATAAAATTATCTCAATGCTGATAATTTAATAGAATGCTTTAATTGGTATAATCATGGATATTTCATGATTGGGGGGAACAAGAGCTTTTAGATTCTGTTTAATTAATTTATAGCACTAGATATATCTGACTAAATCACGAAAAATAATTTAATTATCCATTTTTTTCGTTCAATTTAATATTTTTTTATATTTAATTTTTTTTTTTTTCTGACGAAAAAAAGAATTATATTTATTAAGATGATGCAAAAAAAACCGACAGATTTTGTTTTTCCGGTCTGATATCAAAAAAATCATAGTTTATCGTGTTTTAAGGGCCCTCTGGAAAAAAATTAGCCCAATACAAGTATTTTTAGAGATCGCTCATGAATTTTTAAATTTGAAAAAATGGTGAAAATGTGATTGTAAAAAATTTGTTTCTCCTATTTTCGCTATAGTAAATTTTTTTACATAAATAACTTTTACAAAGTTTCAGTTCAAAATATTAATTTTAGGAGTCACCTATGAATTTTAAAAAGTTTTCAACTAGGTACATTGATTTCAATGTTTTCGAACGACCACTTTATAATAATATTAAGACTTTATTTTTCCGTAATGCAAAATACCTTACAAAATGTTGATACTCACAAAAAGTGGTGAGAAAAAAGAGGAAAAACAATTGTTTACAATTAAATCTTGACCTTTTATTCAGATTTTGAAAGTCCCGAGCAACATCTAAAAATGCTTGTATCGAGCTGTTTTTTTGAGGGTTCTTAAAACATAATAAATTATGATTTTTTTTATACAAAACCGAAAAAACAAAAATACTCGGTTTTTTTTTTTGCGTCACCCTAATATTTATATTAAAATTCAAATTAAAGTGACGAAAAATTTAAAGGATTACATTCCTATTTTTCGTTTTATAATTTTTTAAACTGTTAGACTGTCATGTTTTGACAATTAATTTTTTTTATTTTGAAAAGTCTCAAGATATTCTCTGTGCATACTGAAGAAAAAACTAAATTAAATCAATAATTAAATTATAAAATGAAATAAAAATTTCAAATTATTAAAAATTGCTAATAAAAAAAAATTAATACGTAAAAATAACCTCTAAACCGATAAAAAATAGTATGACGAGTTTTGACCTGATATAGTCGCCATTGGGATCGGCTTTCCTGCCAAAACGCACCGGGCAGTAGCAGTGGAAAAACTGTTGAAAAAACGAGCTGCACGACAGCCACATCCACATGCCAGCATTGACGGACCAATCGGCATCAAGTAGAAGTTCGTCAAACACCTGAAAATCCATGAAATCTTCATAATGATTAAATCAAAAATATTTATCAAAACATCAGTAAATGAGTGTATACTTCACCTTCATCCCCTCCTCCCAAGATATCCAGAGATCACCCCTCGTCAAGAAGCAAGCAACTGCGTGTCGAGCCAAGTGATGGATCCACCCTTCGCCGCGTAGCTGGGTCATTATTGCGTCGATCCAGGGGAAACCCGTCTGACCCTTTTGTTCGCATAGATTACAAATCAAAAGTCAGTCAATAAAAGTAATTGAGATGTTATAATACAGCTGTTAACCCCGAAAAATTTCCGGGCACAATTCAACAAAAAAAAAAAGAATTCAAAAAAAATTTACATTTGTCCATTTTGCTAAAGCCTCGGTATTTTTATCCCACGGAATCTGCAGACAAATTGGATTGCCCTGCATACGATCAAAATTTGGATTTTTTGTAGCAGCGCAGTAAAAAAATTCTCGCCACAGTAGCTGACCATGCAGAGAGGGCGGTGGTGTAGCTTTTTTTATCTGTAAAAATTCAATAAATAAGAAGAAAAAAAAAATTATTTTTAATCAGACAATACCTTTGCGTATAAATCTCGAAGTTGATAGTAGAAAAGTCTGGTACTGAGGCAGCCAAAGCGCAAATAAGGCGAGAGACTGGTTTGACTTGGTAGCAGCGACTCTGGCGTCATTTTGGGTCGTCCAAAGCTTGCAACCCACGCTTTGCGTTGCAAATGACGCTCCAATCGCGCCAGGGCCTCACTCTCGCCACCCATCCAAACAGCAGGCTGTAGACCTTCGATATCAAAACCTATGCAGCCAAAAAAACGAAATATTTATCCCGGCAATTTAAAAAAAAATCGCGAATTTGAAAATTTTCCGAGTATACGTCATAATTTTATTTATTTTATGCCTCTAAAAGTATTTTTAACAAATGTTCATCACATTTGAGCAATTGAAAAGGTAAAAAAAAATTTTCATCGACACTTATTGAAGTAATACCCTTCAAAACGACAAATTTTCTATCAGTACGGACGTTTTTTACTCGTACCGTTTAAACTAAGCGAAATTTGAGAATAACACTTATTATAAGATTAAAAGGTAATTAAATTCCCTACAAAATGACCACCCTAAGGTTGTTGTAGCTCAAGTAGTTACCGAGATATCGAATGGAGAGACGCAACGTCTCTCCACGCGATATCTCTAAAAATATTCGGGTAACAGCAATTATGAATGGCCCAATTTAGAGATGATTCATTTACCTAGAAGTTTATTTATATATATATATATGCATATCCAACCCTTGCATCATAAAAATTTTTCGACTTATTCGAAAAAAATACAGAGAGATGATGAAAAATCCGAAAAAATCGGGTTTTTTTTCCATTAAATATTTTTTTTTGTACATAAATATATAAACAAAATCAATAAATAATAGTAAATTATTAATAAATGAATAGAATATAATTTTTTTTCAGTACTTACCGAGTTCTTCGAGGGTTGGAACACCGTACACATCATTGTGATCCTCTCGTACAGGAGTATAAGCGTTTCCTATGCACTCTATAGTGACCGTGGGAACGGGCTCTTGTGGTAGGTCCATCTCCGCAACAATGCTTTGAAATTGGTGATACGTTAACGGTGGCTTACCTCCGTTTCTGTACAAAATTCTAGACAGCAAAAATGAAAATCTCTAGATTTATACAACTATAAAATTTAATCATAAAAACTATCACACCTCTCTCCCTAAAATGTTTTTTTTTTTATTTGAAAATAAAAAATTGTCTCCATGTAAATTTTTTTATTATCCACGTGTCCAATAGGGATGCACCCGAGAAATGCCTTATTAGAATTCGAGCCTGTTCGTCCACATTTCTCTTGGGAATCTCTTAATCTTCAGGATTCTCCAGGTGTACAATTCTCAATCCCATTTGTATTGCGAATATGTGCAAATAAATTCAGTAATGGATATTTCATAATTGGGGAAACAAGAGAGCTTTTAAATTTCGTTTAATTAATTTATAGCACTAAATATAACTGACTAAATCACGAAAAATAATTTAATTATCCATTTTTTTCCTTCAATTTATTATTTTTTATATTTAATTTTTTTTTTTTTCTGACGAAAAAAAGAATTATATTTATTAAGATGATGCAAAAAAAACCGACAGATTTTGTTTTTCCGGTCTGATATCAAAAAAATCATAGTTTATCGTGTTTTAAGGGCCCTCTGGAAAAAAATTAGCCCAATACAAGTATTTTTAGAGATCGCTCATGAATTTTTAAATTTGAAAAAATGGTGAAAATGTGATTGTAAAAAATTTGTTTCTCCTATTTTCGCTATAGTAAATTTTTTTACATAAATAACTTTTACAAAGTTTCAGTTCAAAATATTAATTTTAGGAGTCACCTATGAATTTTAAAAAGTTTTCAACTAGGTACATTGATTTCAATGTTTTCGAACGACCACTTTATAATAATATTAAGACTTTATTTTTCCGTAATGCAAAATACCTTACAAAATGTTGATACTCACAAAAAGTGGTGAGAAAAAGGAGGAAAAACTATTGTTTACAATTAAATTTTGACCATTTATTCAGATTTTGAAAGTCCTGAGCAACAACAAAAAATGCTTGTATCGAGCTGATTTTTTAAGGGTTCTTAAAACATAATAAATCATAATTTTTTTTATACAAAACCGGAAAAACAAAAATACTCGATTTTTTTTTGCGCCACGTAATATTCACGTGAAAATAATGAAAAAAAAAAAATTATTTAACGATAGAATATTAACCTGATTGAAATATTTAAGTGTTTCAAAGTGCTTTACACTTACTCATCGAGTTTGTAAAGTGTGTGTGAGGCTATTTGAACAACAGACATTCCTAACTCTTGACAAAGAGTCGTGATATTGTGATCTCGAGCACGTCCAAATGGTTCTGGATCTTCCTCAAATGTCAGGTAAGTTGTTCCCCATTCTCGGAAAAGCTTGGGTAAAACATCTGCTGGCTGACCTCTTATCACGAAGAGCCTAGAATTAAGCTTCTTGAGTGAGACGTCCAAATCCTCGAGACACTGCAGCAAAAATCTATGCGATAAATTAATTTTTGTAAAAAAAAAACAAGTACAGTTGAAATAAAAATAAAATCATAAATAATTTCAAGCATTAAAATACAAAATAAAATTTATAAAAAAAAAAACTCACGAAATAAAAAATCTTATTGTTTTTTTTTTAATTTTATATAAACAATTATTAATTTATGTAGAATATTTTTAATAATTTTATATATGTCTATTTCATCACGAGAGCATTGTAAATTAATTAATGTACCTCCACTTGTTGATACCGACGCTTTTACTGCCAGCTGACCAGGAATCAATGACAAAGACACATCGAAAGGTGGATGCCCCATTAAGAGCATCCCTCAGCGAGGGATTGTCGTGCAGCCTTAGACCTTTTCTGAACCAGTGAACTGTGTGCTTGGCTCGATGGGTATTGCCGGTGGTCATTTCTCCCTCGCGCTTCAACAACACTTTATTCCAATCATTATTGTTTTTACTCTTTGGCATTTCGTTTGTCGTCACCGCCAATTCATCCTCTTGAAAAAAATTTTTTTTTCAGCAGATTCGCCGGATGATGATGATGATATTGATGCAATTACATGCCTCTGTCACATAAACAAAATATATTTTTCTAAATATATTATAATTATTTATTTACAATACCTACATTGTAAAAACTAAAAATTTTTATCTTAGATATTTTTTTAAATGACCATTTTTACACTTGAAAAAAGTACATTTAGCCTCTTGTTACCTACCCTATTTTCAACCCCGCTTTCTCGATGTTAAAATCGAGATAAAAAAACAATCATATCAAATTTAAAAATCATAGAAATGAATTTTAAAAGAGTGAATTATTTAAATGGAATTTTTAAGCTATGAAGATTTTTTTTTTTATTTTTTAGATTGTCCATGTAATGGATTATTTTGCGATTAGTCACGTGATATAATTAGTAGTATTTATGTTAATGTGAGAGTTTATATAGTGGTGATAATTTGGAGGGTCTGAAAAAATCGGATGTGCTTATTAAATATGCGTACTGCAAGCGGGTATTATTACAGGAGAAAGGGCATTTTATTTTATTATATAGTAGTCACGCGTGACGCCACGTGCCAATGCTTTTGCTTCGGCACAAACATTACCCTTTCACACCATAAACATTGCATAATTCCGGTCACAAAATATATTCTACGCATTTCCTTTTTACTTATTTTTTTTTTTCAACAAAATCATGGTTTCACATAATTGCAAACATCGCTTGATATTCTAGTAAATTTTTTTAATCAAAAAAATCTTTTAAACAAAATTTTTTTTTAATTCCAATCATCATTTTTTTTTCTCAAGTACAAAATTCTCAATAAAAAAAATTCTAAAGCTTTTTTAGAAAATTTTTCACTAAAAATAAAATTTTTTCGATAAAAATTTCTAAGAATTCGTTTCAAATGCACGATTATTAATACAAAGATGTTCGAATAAAAAAAATTCACAAAGTTATAGTGACATATGATGAACACTAATTCGTGATTTTTTTTATCATTATCCAAAAAAAAATCATAACCAAATGAATTATTCTGAATAACTCCCAATTATCCGCTCATCAACGATTTTCTTTTTCTTTTTTGTTTCGCGCACACTCTCAATAAAACCCGATAAAACCGCTAACTTACCCCAAGTATACGATTATAGATAAGAAAAAAAAATTAATTCAAATTTTCCAACACCACAAATAAATTAAATAAAAAAAATTATAACACAAATTATAACATAGTAACCGGAATTAAATGTATATAAAAAAAAAATTTTTTTTCTAGTAAAACAACAAATACAAACAAAGCAGATAGAGGAGCACAACACACTTGGTGATTGTCAAATGTAAATACCTATACCTTTGACGGCACGGGCACGCGAAAATGTGAGGCAAAACAGAGAGAAGGCAAACTGACGAGGAGATTGAAGGGGGCATTGCTGAACCACGTCGAGTGCAACGTGACTGCAGACCCGGAGATCCGCACCCATTGGTCACGTTGATCACGTGATGAAAAAGTCACGTTGCACTCGCCGTGGTCGGTTGCCTCATACGAATTCAAGAGTATATAGCTATCTACTTTTACTGGCTCATCGGCCTCTATCTATAGCGTCAATCCTTTCCCTTTTTTTAATCATAATTATCTATCCAAAATATCCTACCATCTCTGATCACTAACTATAAAAATTCTATCTAAAATCATTTGATTCATAAAACCAAAATAATGAGAATAAAAAATAAATTAATATAAAAAGCGTGGATAAAAATAATCCCATCTCTTGCGAGGATTTTTTAACTTAAAATCGGATTACCAAGAGACTTGATAAGGCATCTCGCGCCAAAAGTAACATCCATGCAAATAAAAGACCAGAATTAAAACACTATTTTTTTTTTCTCGTATACAAAAATTTTTTAAATATTGGATATCTTTATAAATATTTATTTTTCATTAATATCATTGGATATCTTCTCTAAATTTCAATAACTTTTTTTTTTATAAAAATATTTAAATTTCATTTTTAAATATAAAAACCATGTAGATCAACATTTGATCAAATAAAAAAAAATATTTATGTAAGTTATTGTTTTCATTAATTGACATAAAATAATTTTATAATTTTTCAGTTTTAAATATATGCTACTTATGCTCTATACCCTATTGTCTCACAAGTTGGTATTGTTATAACGATTCAACAAATTCTCGATTAAGGGCTGTGAAGGTTACTCCGATTCATCTGCAATGCGCCAAGCACGTTCATAACTGACAAATTGTATAATCATATTTTAGTTATCGATAATTACAATATCATTAAAATAAATAATTATTATCTACAATTTTTTTTTTATCATTTCCACAGTTAATTTTTAAACTCAACTGATTTTTCTAAAATAACTATAATATCAGTATATAATTGATATGAACTCTTAATGTAAATAAAAAAAATGATAATTATTTGGATTAATAAAATAAACATTATATAAAATTATATCCTATGATTGATTTTATTATTTTTTTTATTGAATTATTAGTTTTTTAATTATTATCTAGAAAATAATTTATAAAATATATTATTAAATTTGAGAAATAGAAAAAAATGAAAATATTTTATAGATTAAAATGGACAAAAAATTTATATTACATACCACAATCGTATTTACCGTTTCAATGCGGATCATCGGATTCACGTAATATCAACATACGTAAATCGACAGGTCCTGACGCAATCGACCGAGAGTCACATATAATAATTACGAAATATTATGATCCGTGTAATTCACGCTCGTGAATGCTTTTAATCGGTTAATCTGTCAATCCTGTGGAGTCAAATAAAAAAACGATTAAGAATTTGATATCATATGGTAGAAAGTGTGAGGATATCGGATGATAGAGTTGAGTATTTAAGACCTTACCGAAGCAATATAGTGACTTTGACCTAGTGGATATTATTATTCAACATATTACAGTGCAGCATTGCTAGGTGTTCTTTCAAACATTGTTGACATTGAACTCTGCAACGTTAAAATACTTAAAAATTATATTAACTCAAATTCCAATAGTTTCAATGAAATTTAGAAAAAAATAAAAAAATTTATTCCTAGTTAAAATGAAAAAAAAATATATATTATTCGATTTTTTAAGGCATAGTTATAGATTTTTTTTAATTTGTTTGTTTTT
Source organism: Macrocentrus cingulum (assembly GCA_002156465.1). Lineage (NCBI taxonomy): Eukaryota > Metazoa > Arthropoda > Insecta > Hymenoptera > Braconidae > Macrocentrus > Macrocentrus cingulum. The sequence goes on along the minus strand of MVJL01009404.1, from coordinate 11,534 downwards.
ATTTTTGTGATTATTTTGTCGGATTTTAATGTCAGGTGAATTATAATACAATTAAAATATGATAATTGTATGCTAGCACTTCTCTTTATTTTGCTCATGAGTACAGAGAACGTACGAGTGTCAACGAAAGACTTTTTCAGTTATGCTCAATATTTTTTTTTTGTATCATTATTGTATGATATAACGTATGTATAAAATTGTCACTTACTAAAAATTACACACTCATCAAATCACTCATATCATCCAACCGTGTGATTTTGTTAAATTTAATTTATAAACTTGACAATGAATATTTTTCTTTTTTATTTCGATTTTTTTTCTTATATTCATGAAGTTAATTATTTTTAATATAATTTCCATATGGATTTTTCTCTGCAATTGCATTATAATACTAATTTTTTTTAATCCTCCATTTTCAATATACTAATTTAATATTCTTTCATTATTTTCATAATTTCTGTTTTTTTTTTTTGTAATCAGCATTTATATAGTACGATCAGCGAAAAAAAAAAATTCTCCCTAATTTTAAAGATAATAAATGTATATATATTCAACGGTTTGGTTTTCATCTTTTTTTTGTTTTGTATTCATTTTCATTATTTTTTTAATTTTGCTTTAAATTTAGTTTTTTTTTTTTTCTCATGTCTCTATAGTCCTAAAATGAATAATTCTAGACTGATTAAATTTGACTGGCTAAATTTGATTTTTTTTGTTCATTTATCTTCAAACATTCGACAATAAAAAAAAGTTGAAAGGTAAAATACTGCATAATAATTTCATAAATGGCAGGAAGCGTAAAAATTTCTATGCATAATGATTATGATAAACATAATTCGCTCGTTGTGCAATATTTCTTAGCAATAAAGAAACCCATCCTCACGAACAATTATTAAAAAAATATATATATCTATATATGTATTTATATATATGTATATGAATGTATTTAAAAGTGAGGCGAAATTTTCTTTCTATCCATTGCACCAACTATTTCTTCTTCTTTTTTCGCTGCATATATATATGTATCTATACTTCATCCTCAAAATTTGTTCATTAATTCCTTTTTACAACATAATAATATACTAAAACAATTATCAACGATAAGATAGCGACATTTAAAGTATGGCAGCAGACAAGTACGGTTATTAAATCAAGATACTAAAAAATTACTGTTCAATGAATAAAAGTTTTTTTAAAATATTTTTTCAAACTAATGAAATGAGTGAGCATTTAGAATTATGCCCTGAATAGTAATGTGAAAATATAGACTTAATAGGACCGTAATACTGTCTGGATTTAAAAAAAAATTTTGTTTTGTGTCGTAGTTTTTCAGTTTATACTTAATTACTCGTGAAAAAAAACTGATAATTTTTTACACACGCATAAAGACACACAAACACACATTAACCAGGTACGCAAGGTTGTTTCGTGCATTAAATTTTCACTATTAAAACTCTGGATAGTTAAATAATAATTATCAGAATTAAAAAATGCCATTATTATTTGTCAATGCGACGCACAAAAAAAATCACGAATTTTTACAAATTGATTAATGAGTCTTGGAAGTTGACGTTTTCAATAAATTAACAACACTATAATTACAATTTTTTACTTAAATAATATCATGACTCAAAATCATGAAAAATATTTATCAATATATATATATTTTTTTTTATGAATAAATGATATTTTTATAACGTATACAAATTTTGTACCCAACAGAAAAAAAAATCACACGAGATAATTATCTTCTAAAATCTAGATAATTATCCTATTTCAATTACTAAAAATAATAATTTTGTAGAGTTTTTAACGAGGATTAAAAAAGATCACATAATTTTTAAATTATTTACAAAATAAAATGATCATTCAGTGAGGCAAAAAAATTTTTTTAAATCTAATATTCAAAAATATCTCAATAATTATAAATATTTCGAATTTTTTTTTCTTTTTTTTTCGCAGAATATATTTAAAATCCAAAAAAACTGTGAGCGAAAAAAAAAATTTAAGAACCGGAATTTAAGATGTTTGAGAGGAAAAATCGAAATTAAATAAAGAAACCTATTAATTCCTGATTCAATTTATAAAATACCTCGAATATTATTTACCATGAGTGATGTGACAAAAACGCCAGCTTCCAGGCCCTAAACAATGGCTACTTTGTCAAAATATGAAATGCAACCGAACGAATTTAATCGTGCCTCGCTCGACCCCGCGACTTGGATAATTTTCCATTAATTCTCATTTTATCATTTACACTCACTGCAGCATCCTTGAGCTCCAGAGCCCTGCGAGAACCTCGTGTCCTACCTGATATTCTCTCCATCTCGTTAAACTGCCTTTGAAGCCTCTGAGCCAGCTCATAGTCCTTCTTTTCCTGCAGGAGCAACCTCTCAATTTGCGCCTGCTCCTCGATCGCACGATCCTCCAGACTGCGCGTATCTCGCTCGTCCTCAGTTCCCGCCATTTCCTCAGCATGATTCAGTTTTTTATCCATTATTTGGGCCTTTCGCTTGCGTCCCCTTGTCCTCTCGATCGGCGAATTCACGTCTTTGACGTCTTGACGCTTGGTTTTCGCCTTTGACCTGGTACCACTTGCTTTTTTCACACTCTCTACAGCAGATAAATTATTTCCTGCCCCAATTTTTCGACGTTTGATCCTCTCTGCAATGTTTTCCACTGTCTGCTCGGCCTCGGACAGCTCGGATTTTCCCGCTAAACTCGTCGACGCCAAATTTTCCGCAACTACATCCAGGCTCTCTACTGACGCGCTTTTTCTTTTTTTATTTTTGATTATACTGCCGTTGCAAGGCCGCGGTTTCGTCTTCAGCTCGTCAGATTCCACCTCGACAATCAATTTCTTCGGTAATTTCGAGCAGTTTGCCTGACGAGTTGGATTTTTCGTGTAATTTTTGTTACTGTCAATAGAGATATTCGGTGGAAACTCGAGTTTTTCCGTTGTTTCCGTAAATTCAGGCTTTAACGACTGCTGAGAGGTTTGAGGCAATGCAGAGGGCGTTTCACAGTCCAGTTCTATCTCAATTGGCTTAGACTCCTGTTTCGATCGTCCTGAAACAAGAAATTCTATTGGATATCAATTGTTAGTATATTTCTTCTGAAATTCAAGTTTCTTTAATTTCAATTACAGAGAATTCTAAAAATTTTCAATCATTTAAAAAATTCTTTTTTCAACAACTGCAAAAAGTCCTTATTCTATTTTAGTGCCTTAAAACTTTTTAAATAAATAATATAATGTAATATTTTTTCTATTCACACAATAATAAGACAAAAGAGCGTATCGTCAAAGATTTTACTAACTTATATCCTTGATAAGGATGCAAGTTAGACAAATTTTGCTAAGGATCTTTTTTATAGCTTACAAAATTCTCTACAAAAAAGGTATCTTTAGAAAAATTTCTATCTTCAATACTTTAAAAGATATTTTGATTAAAAACAACCGATTTTTTGTATCTACCTTTTCAACTCAAAACCAACGATAGAGAATGAAATAAAATTACCTTTAAACGCACTCCACGAGCATCCAAGAATTTTTTTGATATGCAGAAGCGAGGGCGGTCGAATAACAGGATTTAATACACGCTTGATCGTGGGCAGGACCCGAATCAGCTTAGGATCGACTTGGCGACCGTCGTGACCGGCCTTGAGCGGCGTTCGAGACATAGCGCGAATAGGTTTGAAGTGATGAATTTCCGGATTGATGCTGTCGTGACTGCCGGCACTCTGTGCGCTGCCAATGCGCTTATCGTGAGCACTCGTTATGCAAACTTCGACGCCCAAGCTCTTTTTATTGCTGCTGAGAACGTCACTGGGAACGCGCAACTCCTCCTCGCTCTGATCGCCATAAATTTTAAAATTCGAGCACCCAGGCTCGGAGTAAGTGAAGCTCGTGGCCGGCTGATGCTTGAGCGTGAGTGCATTGCGAGCTGCAGCCTGACTCTCGCAAGATTTTACGTCTTTTTTCATACCCCCGACGATCCGTTCAGCCTGAATTTTGGATAGCAAGTTGAAATTACAATTTCTCTCAGTCTTTTTCATCTCCATCTCGTCCTGCAGGTATTTACGATTAATCAACGGGTTTTTAATGCAGTACTGAGGCTTCATTTTCTCTTTGTCAAGTAGCTGTCGCTTTGCTAGAGTTCGTGCGAGCAATTTATCCTGTGCAAGTTGCTCAAATTTTAATTTAGCCTCCTCTTCCTGAATTTTACGTATCAATTCCTCATCGGCAAGTCGCTCTGACTCTCTTTGTCGTCTCATCTCTTGCTCGGCAATTTGCAATTGTTTCTCATACTCGCGCCGAATTTCCCCAGGCGCACTGAGAATCTTTGGCGCGTAACCTGCACAAAAATTATAGATTAATTCGGGTAAAAGACAATTTTTTTCCAAGAATTATTGAGTGATAAAAATCAAAACAAAGTGTGCGTCATTGAAAAGTGAGGTTAGGTTGTTGTTTATTGCCTCGTAAATAAGAGCTTACCTTGCGAATCAATGTCAGTGACATCGTCCGAGTTTTTGCTCTCAATTTCCTTCGGATAGCGTGATCGTATGTGTTGCCAAAGTGCACCATTTACAAGACTTTCTGATTTGGAGGCAGTTCGCAGCCAAGAGCCCACACGGATCCTGCACAGAGGACAACTCAAGCTATTGTGCTCAAATGTGCCTTTCAGACACCGGAGACAAAGGTTATGCGTGCAAGGCAGTGTCACAGGCTCTATTAATATTCCACGACACACTGGACACATTAAATCACGTAAATTCATCTCACCCGATGCCTGTGACAGCGAGAGATCGAACAACTTTGACGTTCGTTTTAAATAAGTCGCCATCTTTCCACGTTCAAGCCATTGCTCGCCTATATATATACTGTTTTTATTCGTTTCTTTTTATTCTGCCGCAGATTCTTCTCTCTCTCTTGTAAAAAATATATATATCGCAGGATTATTATCATTATAACGTCCCCCACTTGGGTGCATTCTCATGCACACATTTTCGACGTCGTCCTGCGACGCCGCCGCCGCGTCCGTCGGTCGACGGCGTCAGCGTGCTCAAAAGCGCTTAGCAGCGCTTGGACCACTTAGCAGCGGTTGTCAACGAGTTTAATATTCAACCCAATGTTTCGACTATGCCTCAATTCTGAAAACAACACGAGAAGCACTGAACGAAGCGCCTTCGAGCACGCCCCCGCCGTCGACTGACGAAAATGTGTGCATGAATGCATCCCTTATTGTCAGACGGCTGACTGCAGGTGAGACTAAACGGAATGAGAGTCGATACAATTACCGATAGCGAAGGTTGATAAAGTAGGAAAAAAGTGTGACGCGCACCCCCCTGTACAAATTTTTGAATCATTTTCTCATTTTCAAAATTATTCATCGATCTCATGTTAATTAGAACAGAGGAAATGAATTTATTTCGATTTTACTCATTTTTAAAGAATTTTTTATATATTTTTAATAGTAAAAACAAAACATGTATCATTGTTAATATTTACAAATTGATGTTCTTTAAAAATTCTAAACTAATGAAACCGGCTGAAAACTTTTTTATCGAGAAAATATATGGCGGTCAGGGGGGGGGGGCTGAAAAAAATCATCAGACATGGGTTTAATTAAGGGGTTAAAAAAGTCCGAAAAAAATACAATTCATCGAGAGGGTATTATGTTTAAGATGCAAAAAATAAAAAAAAAATTTTTTTGGAGGAAGGATTCAAGTGCTCGTTTAACTGCTTTATCGCCAAACTGCTGCAGGCATCTCAATCTGATTCGCTGGAAAAATTATCATTTTAGGGGTGTGCTACATAATATCAACAATATACCTATATCCTAGCATGATATCAATGAAATCAATTTTAACCTAATGTAGGTTATCATGGTAAAAAGCTGTAAATTGAAAGAAAAACTAAGGTAAAAAAGTATAACTATTAAAAAAAATCTATACATATTAGGGTGGCCTAAAAAAATCGACTATAGTTATTTTGCGGGTTTCGTATAAAAAAAAATCATATTTTACCATGTTTTGAGAGCCCTCTAAAAATCAATCCGATTCGAGCATTTTTAGAGATCGCTCATGTATTTCGGAAACTGTAAAAATGGCCGTGAAACATGGTAAAATTTGATTTTTAAATACACAAGACTTAACAAATAACAATGTCACGTAATAAGTAAAGTAAAATTTTAGGCTCTAGGGCGTGAAATTGCATTTTACGCCCGCTATTTCAGGCCCTAGGGCGTAAAGTTGAATTTTAAGCCCGGTGAGGCCAAACTAGAATGCCAGTGACAAAAAGATAAACCACATAATCCCTGGCAAAAACTCGAAATGTGCCACTTTTCTCGCAAATGTGCCAAAAAATATCGTTTGGACCGAGGGCGTGAAGAAGGCTGTACCTAACGAATGTGACGTGGCCCTCGCTTTCCGTTCGTGCAGCAACTTCACCCTCATTACGAAATAGCCTCCTTCGCGCCCGTGGTAAAAAATATACTATTTTCTACAGTTAGCCTAGAATTTTGAAAATATACCAAAATTCACAGCGTCGTTGTAATCTCCCACTCTCCAAACCTCCAAGTCATGTAATATAGTGTAAAACATTTTGCTCTGGGATGACATTTTTCTTAAAGCTACTTGAGAGTCTAAAAAACACGAAAAAAAAATCAGCAACCCCCTGGCGTCGTTTGAAGACGACATATTTTTTAATATTTTTTTAACTGAATATTTTTAAAGGAAAAAATAATCTTGTGTTATTTTTTGTTAGAAAATTTTTGAAATAAAAAGTCAGATTAGAAAAAAAGGAATTTAACGAAACAAAAAATATTTTAATATTTTTCATGACACAATTTTATTTTTTTTATGATTGTATTTTTGAGTTACTAAATTTTTTTGATTCAATTTTCTCTTACTCCACGGAATGTACATATATACATCAAACAAAGCACAACGTGTGGAAGATTCTTAGAGCGTAATTAGACGAGAGCTGTCAAATTGGGACATGATATGTGTGTGTTACCGAGCCTGCGGGCGCCAGATTCTATTCAAAATTTGCAAGCGAGCTGTCGCTTTATGATTCAGTGAATCGCGCTGAAAGACCAATTATTCTTAGCACGCAACAACAAAAAATTCCGCGACTTTTTTTTTACTCTCAATTTTCCTGAATCTATTCTTGGCCGCATGATGCGCGCCGACTGCAACACAACACACACTGTATATATATGAAACAATTTTCTTTTTTTATTACTTACACGCTTGTCTGGTGAGGGAAGCAAAGCCCTTCTATATCAATACACCTTCGTGCCAAATGTGTCTGAACTTGTTTTGTCCCCAAAGGGATAATCGACCAGACATGAATTCACAGCTAAAAGCTGTATCTTCAATTTAAAACAACACTGGTGGTAACAATTTAAAAAAACACTCAAAAAAATCCGCAACCCCCTATAGCATCGTTTTGAACTATCAATCACAAATAAAAATCTATAAAATAACTATAGCTCCCCCAGCGGAGCAAACGTGCACATGCTAGTCAATGATAAAACGATATATTTCAAGGTTTACTGAACAAAAAAATTTTTTCCCTTTAAAAAATTGACGTTAAAATTTATTTGGTTAATCAATTTAATTATTGATATTAAAAAAAATCATATTACTGTGTATTTCAGCGGAAATAGAGGGTTGCAATCCGTTATTCACCATATTCAGCAAGAAAACATACAGGATTTCACTCTGCATTAGGCACATTCATCCCTTATTTTATCAAGCGTCAAATATACTTATATATCCATTTAATGCTCACCATCTGCCCTCGCGATATGTTCCCCTCAAAAAGTAGGAAAAGTTGCTTTCCAATAGTTATATAATTATTGAAAAAAGAAAGAAAAAATTCTTTCAAAGTGTATATCTGACTCTTTGCAGTTTTTGTTTTTTCGTTAGAAATTGAAAATAAAAAAAAGTGATAAAAGATATGTCGAAAGTTTCACTGGTGTGAATTTAAACTGAGCTTACGCTCTGCATACGTAACTTGAAAGTTTGGACTATAGCACCTGAGACTAGTCTTTATCGGTGATGGTGTGTAGCGGAGGTCGATACCATTATAGACGGTGGGATCTTATCATGTGACACATGCCATGAGAAATAATTCCCAGGGATTTGTCCTGCAGGATGTGTGAGATAAAACTGAGAAAATAGCATCTAAGACATATCAGTATAGGATTTTTCCTTTAATCTTTAGCTAACTACGTCATTCGACGAATTATAATTATTTAGTTTATATAAAATTAATTAATTCGCAATAATTGCTATTTTTAAATATACAAATATGTAAAAAAGTCCCAAATCTTTGTTTCGGGTTAGCCATTCATAATAATTACATGTATATCTTACAGTATTTTTTCTAGAGTTAATTTAGAGACCCAAAAACACTGAAAAAATTTTCCAACCCCCTGGCTTCGTTTCTATAACCATTACACACCCCCAAACCTCAAATTTATGAGAAATAACTACTAAATCGAGTGTTAAATGTTTTGCTTTGTGATGAAACTTTTTTTATAGTTGCTTTAGAGTCTAAAAAGCTCTCAAAAAAAATCAGCAACCCCCTGGCATCGTTTTGAAAACTATTGCACACCCCCAATCCGCAAATTCATAGAAAATAAATACTAAATACAGTGTCAAATATTTAGCATTGTTACGAAATTCTTCGCACAGTTAATCTAGAGTTTGAAAAACACCCAAAAAAATTAACAACCCCCTGGCGTCATTTTAAAGACCATTTTACACCCCTAAACCTCAAATTTATAGGTAATAATTATAAAATATAGAGTTAAATGTTTTTTTTAGCGATGAAATTTTTTTCATAATTACTTTAGAGACGAAAACAACACTTGAAGAAATCCGCGACTCTTTTGCATGGTTTTGAACAATTAGTTGCAAACAATCTATAAAATAAAAATAGCTCACGCAGCAAAACGGGTGTGTAGATTCCAGTAATTTTATAAAAATTTTTTTTGTTGACAGATTTAGATGGTGTGAGCTTAATCGTTCTAATAATATGCTTGACACAAACGTAATAAGATCTTTAGCACATTGACAGTTTAGATTAAAGGTATTTGCGCCTGGATCAACCAGCATCAAGACTCCGCTGAGCAGTTCAGTCATAACTAATGGTAGAAGTTTAGAGGCGCGGGCTTGAAACTTTGAAGCAAATAATTGAAGTGTAATACGTATACAAGAATTTATACATATATATGTACAAATTTACTATCAGAGACCAGAGAGATCAAAAGTTATGAATTCTCACGCCCTATACCACACACTCAATCCTACAAATTATTGCACTCTGGCATGTTTGTAATTGAGTTATGGGTATACTCACTGTATCCCTTGACACGTCTGCACTTTCCGAGAGAAGAACTAGTCGAGAGTATTGATTTTTCACTGCTTGCTATCGTATCAGTACGCGTCAGAGATATGAAAAAGCAATTAAGCAATTACCGATGGCGGCAAGCGTACCAAACTTCCCTACGACAGTTCTTTCCGGGTGTTCTTAGGTCTTTAAACTAACTATAGAAAAAATATTATTGCTAAGCAAAACATTTAACACGATATTTCATAATTATTTCGCATAAATTTGAGGTTTAAGGGTGTGTAATGGTCTTTAAAACGACGCCAGAGGGTTGCAAATTTTTTCGGACGGTCTTTAGACTCTAATGTAACTATAAAAAAATTTTCATCGCTAAGCAAAACATTTAACATTATATTTCATAATTATTTCCAATGAATTTGGGGTTTAAAGAGCGACTAATAGTCTTTAAAGGATGGTAGGGGGTTGTAAATTTTTTTCGTTGCTTTTGAAACAGTTAAACATAATTTAAGCGAAAATATCATCGCAGTGTAGAGCATGTAACAAAATATTACAACATTATTTTCTATAAATTTTAGGGTTAACAAAAAAATTGTTCAACTGCGTTTTTGTTTTGTTTGTTTTTTTTTTTTAACCAGTCAATTACATCATTTTTATCGTAAAAAAACAACGTTAATAAAGCAAAAATTATTGTTAATACTTATAAAAATATTTATTAAAAAAAATAAAAATTGCTGCAAAAATTTATTTTCAAGTGATTTATAGAAATATCTTTTTGATTAATATGTTTAAATTTAGGGTATGAAATTAAAAGGATATTACGTGAATAAAGGGACATTTTGTGTAATTACCCAGGTTTTTTATTTCAGATGTAAAAGGACACTAAATCGCTGTTGATCTTGCTGCGCATAGAATTTCAATGAGGATTGCGATGTTTTTCTTAGAGGAATCTATATATATATACATATCAGTACGAGCCAGGAATGTTGGAGTGGTAGAGAACGACCAGAAAAACAGCAGGGGAGAACAGCTTGCAGCGGCGGCATGTACACCAAGACTCCTGTTGAGCAAGGTAATGGCACACGCTTTATACCAGTATTTCCTATCCTCTGTCTCAGCTCAATACATACAACCAATGCCATCACGTACTGCACATGCGAAGCCTATCATCAGTTGGCCCTTCCACTGGAGTCAGCCACATATATAAGCATATAGGCTTGTACTGCTTTTGTCTAAAGCCACCACACTCGATCGATCTCCATACACTCGCTATAATATTTCTTCCGAGTAAGAAATTACGAGCCTGCTCACGCAACTCTCTGTTTTACATGTTTATATAAATATATGCTTCCACGTATAACCCCTATATTGGTCTACATTCAATCATCCCCTACCGCGACAATGGGTATAATTATCTATTGAAACCCATGAATGGGGAAATATCGTTTTGCTCCCGACGCACATTAATTAATTGATACATTTAGATTATTGTTTTTGTATGAAAGTCATGTGATATGTCATTATAGTTAATCGATCATATTATTCATTTATTTATAGGAAGATGGCGTATGAAATTATAATAAGCCGTTAATTCATAGTTTTATGAAAAAACAAAATAAATAACTTAAAAATATTTTAAGATAATTAAAATCGTTCTTCAAAATTAGATTTTTGTATTAGTATTTTTTCATAGTTGAAACTTACTTTAGAAAATTTTTTTTTCTCTTCATAATCGCGTGTCTAAAACTACAAAAAGGCGTATCACCAAAAAAAAAAAAAAAATCACTTTTCTACGTGCTGATATCTTGATAAGGGAGCAAGTTAGACAAATTTTGTTAGAGACCTTTTTTGTAGCTAATAAAATTTTCTACAAAAAAGATTTCTTAAGAAAAATCTTTATTTTCAATAGTTCTGATGATATTATGATTTAAAACACCAAATGAATTTCTCTTATATGCTTTTTTTTTGGCTTTAAAGACACGATATTTGGAATATGTCTTAATAGAATTTTTCTAACAAAAAAACGTTTTCAAGGAAACAAGGATAAAATGTTATTTTTTTAGTCAATAGATAGAATTGAAAATTGTTTTTACCCCCATGACAACTGTTTTTTAAAAAAATCTGCTGAGGAGCCATTCGTAAGGACAATTTGACGATTTTAGTGCCCCCCCCCCCC